>QLON01000152.1:0-24696 GCA_003313675.1 Termitomyces heimii | reverse complement strand
ACTATAAATAATATAATAAGATAAAAAAAAAGAAGAAAAAAGAAAAGATATTAATCTTTATAGCCTCTATTACTTTAGAAAATTCCTGAAGTTTCTTGAAAAAAAGCTGTTAAAAATATATTATATAATTTCTAGATTGTTTTTCTCAAGTATTACATAAGATATATTTTGAAAAATAGAAAAAAAGAATTTTAAGTTTCTTAATAATTTTCTTTTAATTATTCTTAAGATATAGGTAAATGAAATTAAGCATTTTTTTAGTCTTTTTCTAAAGAAGAAAATTATGTTCACATTATTGTATTTCTTTATAAACACTTGTCATATATTTTTCATGTGTTTTTTAGAAAAAATTCTTTGTTTCTTTGAAAAAAAAATATATTGAAAAGCCTTAACATGTTTTTCAAGAAATATAGATTAGATAATATATAAGTATTTTTGTAGAAACACAGATTAGAAACATTTATCATATTAATAAGTATGTTGCACATTAATAGAGAGTCACAATGGAATAATATACTTTTAAGGCACATAAAACTTATTAAAATTGACTTGAACTAATGTTGAATTGAACCAATGTAAAAGAGCCTTCTATTCTAATCTATAATTCTTTGCTACCTTTATAATCACTATTTTTCCAATTTAGATTGCTAAGCATAGGCTTTATATAGAATAATTGTACTTTAACTTTTTTTTAATAAAAATTTTGTTATCCATTCATGCACAATGTACTGATAGATTGTAAGATATGTAAAACTGCTCAAATTTAAAAAAATATATGAAATGCAGAAGATAGATTTGGAGTTTGTAAAGATAGATTTTATATAAAACTAAGATATATGCTTGAAGCAGGAAGAAGAGGAGTTGAAGCTGCTAAAAAAATCAAAGACAAAGGTATATTGAACTTAAGTAGCAAAGAAATATTGTGAGGCAGTTTAATGACTAGTTAGTTGAGATCTTTCCAATTAAGCCTTTCTTTCTTAAAAATTACTAATTTCATATTTTGGTTATAATTAAAAGACTATTACATATATGATTAAGACTTAATATCTTTGATATTGTAACTTACTAGTAGGCTAAATTCCAAAAATGAAGAGGTTTTTTATGAAGAGTAGCATTGAGTTTTACTAAAACATTATTACTCCTCAATATTGCTTTGATGATTTTTTCATAATTTTAGACAATGTAAATTAATAATACAAATATAATGTTCTAAAAAATAGCAATTCTGACTTCTTATATTTGTAAGCTGAAAGCATAGGCTATTTGTTTATTTTTAGGGAAGAAGCATAAATTAGTATATAACCATGGCTTATTTGATCAATGGATCATCCTTGATCTCACTATGAAAGTCTGGTAGCATCACTTTTACTCTAGCTATATAAGCATTGATTATAATTGGATTATAAAAGAAATTAATAGAGTCTATAAGTGCTTTAATTTTAAAAAATAGTCTCCATCAGCACTGTTTGAACAAAACAAACAGATTCTGCATCTGCAATGCAGCATGATATTATATATTGAAAGTATATCTCCAATAATTGAAGTTACTTAACTTATAAAACTCTCTGTTATCCCAATATTATGATTATCTGGTTTTTAACAGTCATTCTCTTTCACAGATGTTTAAGCAGTACAAGTAAGTGTAGATTTTGGTTATTAACATTCACTATTATTATTTCTCCTATAATGCTATATACAATATTAATAACTTCTCAAGTATCTCCATCTATGATCTTGACATTGTCTCTAGCAGCAATAAGCTAAGTACTTATTATTTGCAAAATGCATTAAAAACATTTTACAGATATAATCTGCAAGTTCTAAAAACATACTATCTCAGCTAAGGTCAGAATGGCTTTTTCAAGCTAAAATTCATTAATAATAAGTGCAGATATTTATTTAAATAGGTTTGTCCATGAAGTATTCATTGTTCTGAAAGTAGCATATAAATAAATCAGTTTTTCTAGACTGCCTTGATCTCAGCCACATCAAGTAAAGCTGTGTCAAAGCAGCATAGTTAATATGATTTTGAAATGGATAACTTAACATTGATGTGTTTCTGCTTTATTAAGTGTAATTGCAAATAATTATTCAAATAGAGTATAAGGATAGTGCCTTTTAATCATTTGGAGTAGAGCTAGTGGAAATATAGTTATGAGATTGTGGCTAGTCAAAGAAGTGGCAAATGTTCTATAGAGTATGTTAGGAGTGATGTTGAGATTAATATTTACAAGTGGATTGAAGTTATTACATTGTCAATTTTAAAAAAAATAACTTACTAGGAAACTTAGGCAGTTATTAGCTATAAACAAAGTTTTGAGGCCTAGCACTTATTGCTTATTAGAGAGCTTTGCTTCTTTTATATGAACATATTAATCAAAGATGTAAATAATCATTTTATTAAGTTTTGATGATCAAATTAGATCAGATCTACAATCAATCAGTGTAAGATATATTTGAAGCATTAAGTTAGTGAGGGTCAAGTCAATGATGAAGATTCTGAGGTAGAAGAAAAAGATGACAATGGTAGTTTATGCAATTGCTGTCTATATATATATATATATGACTAATGATATATGGATTTTAAATGACTTAATTAAAGACAGTTTATTTATCATATTGAATTGAAGTCTTTCTCATCATTTACTTGCTTTTGAATAAAACCAAGTGAATAGTGATACAGAATGAAGTGCTTTACTTGCTTATGCTCATAGCCACTTTTGCAGTTAATGACTTTTGTCTAGCAAATTACCTCATTAAATTGTCAGTATATCTTTTAATGAGTAATATATCTCTGAAGAATCATTGTAAAAGTATGCCTCCTTTTCTGCTCTTTTGATTTTTCATCTTCCTTTTTATTAGCCAGGATATAAGGAAATTGCTGCAGTTATTCTCATAAAAAAGCTCATTTTTATAAAAAATCACATGTAAGTTATAACAACTATGTTTCTATATGCTATTTCTAATTACTATTTACAATTTGAACTCATTCCCCTTCTATTTATAATGGCTTGCATCTATGCCTGTATGTTTCTCAGCTTATTTCAATGGGCCACTGCAGCTTTATTTTTCAATTTCAACTTCAAAATGCAAAGTACTAGCCAGCAGTTTTTGTAATTTTTTAATTTTAGCCAATTATCATCCTTGATTATTTAATACAACTAGTCAAACTTTTCAAATGGTGAGTAGCTACTGCTTATCTCATCACATATCTTCTTGACATCCCTGCTTTCTATAGCATTTAATTAAATCCAGCCTTTTCTAAACAATAATATAAACAGTTTCCTATTTAGAGCCATCAAATTTTGCAATAAGCTCAGAATCAAAGATATACTACTAATTGCTTAGCAGACTTTTTAGACTAGCCATTCTTAGTTAGCTCAGTTATAAGATTAAAACTTCTGCTATTTGGTTTTCCTGGTTTACTATGGAGTCTCAGTATTTTTCTAGTGCTACTACTATAATTGCAGGAACTTTCTAAATTCTAAGGAGGCTTACCTTCAGTTTTGCTATTAATCTCTCAAGCTTTCATATCTACTACCACAATTAGATTATCCCTTGCACAGCCACAACTCTACTTAGCAGTAGATTATCTTATCAGTTGATGTGATCATATCTCTGATGATGCCATCAGATACCATTAAATCTCATCAAATCTGTAGTGATTGCCTTAATTTATCATTAATATACCAACTAATAGCTTTGTCAAAAATGCTTAATGTTTATATATGATAAATCACCTGATCTCCAGAACCTGAGCATAGTCACATGATTATAGTCACATGATAGATTTGGGTATGCATTGGATCAAAATACTAATAAGCTGATTTCTCAGCATTTATATACTCCCAACACACATAGCTGAGGTATTAATGTGAAATTAGGTTATTTGCATCAGTCTAAATAGAGGCAATTACAAATGAACCAGCTTTTACTAAGTTCTGGGGCTAAATTACACTTCACAAAGTACTTCTATGAAATATATAGGTAAGTAATAGAGTTTATTGGTTTTCAGTCAATGCAACCTTAGTTATATGCAAAGAAGGTTAAAAAGGCAGATTAAACTAATGACTCAAAGTATATTATTGCCTTGGGCCTAAGATATTCACTCTCTGGGGATTCTGAGCATGGACAATCAGCAACCTGCTAAATATTACAGAATCCCCCTTTATTTATATTATTTCTCCTTCTTGTGATGCATGACATTTTTCAGTTATTTTGGGCCATTTTCCAGCTATTAGGCCTCTATTTTCCTGGCCAAGAGAGAGTTCTCCAATGTTTTTGGTGCTCCAGTTCTGTAAATCATTAATATCTCCCTCAGTTCTTCTCCAAATTTCTTCAGACTTTTCTTATCAGATGCAAATTAATTAAACCTTCTAACAATACCAAACACAATAGGGTTTGGGGGTTTTTCCATTGAGATATACACATTTTACTGAGACTTGCTCAATTTTCCTCAACAACTAAATTTAGCTTTTTCCATCAAATTACTGATTCCTCTATTAGTTCAATATGGAATGCCTTCAAACAACTTACATTGGGTGCAAATTGATCAGGCAATCAAAACAATATTCAATATGTAGGGATTCACATATATTTCCACTGAGATATACCCATTTTATTGCCAAGGTGTGATGCTTTCCTCAAGATAAGTCACCTGATCTCCGGAAACCTGAGTATAGTCACATGATTATAGTCACATGATTGATTTGGGTGTGCATTAGATTGAAATATTAATAAGCTGATTTTTCAACATTTAGGCCACCAATAAGGCTAATCTAATATAATTTGAAGAAGGCTTTTAAAGATAATTCTGGCTATGTCATTTGCCTACAGTTTTCAGTGGAAGTCTGGTTTATTCAGACTTTTTGATGATCAATAGCTTTATCTTGTCTCATTATTGAAATAGATATATTAGTATATAAGTTGATTACTTTATGTTGAGTTGACAGTTCTTCTGCAATTAAGGACTTACTATAGTTTTTTTAGATTAACTTAAGACTCTCCTTATAATGGCACTATTACTGTATGCTGAACTTACAAAAGTGCTAATAGCTTAGTACTATATCCTGTTGTTTCTGGCTTTGATTTTCATTGCATTCATTATTATATCTTTATAATGCTTTTTTACTTCTTACTTTTCTAGATCCTAGGGAATTTGAATTTGTATAGCACTCATGAATGATGGAATGGAAAGTATCTTTATTAGATAATTTTCTCTTCAAAATATCATGTAAACATTGTTGGAACCATTTGTGTTGATATTATAAACATCACATTATGCACTCCAGGAAATCCCTGAAGTTTCTTGAGAAAAAGCTGTTAGAAACATGTTATAATTTCTAGATTCTTTTTCTCAAGTATTATATAAGATATATTCAAAAAAATAAGAAAAAATAATTTTAAGTTTCTTAATAATTTCTCTTGAAATAAAGAAAAAAATTTTCTTTCAATTATTCTTGAGATATAGATAGATGAAATTAATTATTTTTCTAGTCTTTTTCTCAAGAAGAAAATTATGTTTACATTATTATGTTCTTTTGTAAACACTTGTCATATATCTTTCAAGTATTTCTCAGGGAAAATTTTTTGTTTCTCTGACAAAAAACATATTTGAAAGCCTTAATATATTTCTTGAGAAACACAGATTAGAAACACCTATTATGTCAATGAGCATGTTGCACATCATACAATGCATGATATACTTATCAACACTCTCATCAGATTATTTAAAATCATATAATGTGATGCCCTCATCAACACTTCTCATTGGGTTTTTTGAAGCTCAAAACTTGAATCAAAAGTTGAGATTGTTCACATGTGGCTATAGTAGTAAGTAGGAAAAAAGAAGATATTCAGTCAGAAAGAAATAAATAGTGAACAAGATGAAATAAAATAACCAATGAGAAAGTGATGATAAAGGAAATCATAATGTAAAGTTTAAAAGCTACTCACATTGAAGGTGTACATTACTATATAGGCAGAGGCCAAAATTATCAAAATAGTCATTGAAACAATGCATAACCAGGCCATATACATGACAAATCTGCTGGGCACATAGGTTTCCTGAAGCATTGCCAGAGTAACTATATTTGAGCTATGAAACATTGTGGAAATGTTAGCAATAAATTGTTCAAAGGTAGAACAAATACTGGACCCCCAAAAAGCATCTAAATGCCCTCTTTTCATGTCCATGGACCTGAACAAAGTGTCAATGACACTTTATTCAAAGTCATTTGTGATAGGGAGCTGTCTAACCCACTTCTATCACCACCACCAAAAGTCTTCTTATATGTGTGCTAGCATCATAACTCATCTGTCTGTCTGCCATTTGTATGTGTGTTTTTTTTAATGCATGTGGCTAACCTTGTGCAGGCAATACTCTGTAGTAGCAGATGCCAGAGCTTATGTCTAATAAGAACCAGCTAGTGCTAATACCCCAAATAGACTCATTTACACCTATGCTATTTTGTGCATTGACATTGTTGCAATGAGCAAGCTTCCTGGCCACTTGCAAATAATGATACAGTCCAGTACTTTGTTTTCCATAAGCCTTTCATTTATTTTGCCTGCCTACCTGCTATTGATATATCAGTTTCAAACTGTGAGACATGACAAAGCAATTAATCATCAAAAAGTTTGAATAAAAACAGACTTCTGCTGAAAACTATACATAGGCAAATAATATAGCCAGAACCACCTTAAAATTCCCTCTCCAACCCAAGTTGGATCAGCCTTATTAGTGGCCTAACTTAGTGCAATGTCTCAACAATGTGCATACTCAAAAAGACAGAAAATCAGTCAGTAGCTAAATAGTTGCTCTCCCTCACAACAAGCATAAAACTCATAACTTCAGATTCAATCATATCTACTACAGCAAGTTATTCTCCCTCCATCATGTATGCACTAAGAAAACATAGAAACATTGCAAATATAGTGATGCATTGCCATCTGCATGACTGAGGATATGTTTCAATAATTGTTCAACTGCACAACTAATAGAAATCAAAAGCCAGACACTCACAGAAACTACTTCCGCTCTGCCAAGTATCTTGCTTCATCAATACGAATGTAGGAGTATTTGTTCCATTCAGGTGTGCTCTCCTGAGGAATGTGAATAACATTCCAAACCGTGTTGTCACTGCGGCGCCAATATGTTAATCGCTTTCCATCGTAGACTTCCATGGTACTATGCTGAAACTTATCGATGCCCTGCGACAGGTGCAGGGTTTGACTGTGAGGGTGACGTAAACTTCAGCATCACAGCATGTGCAAGAAATAAATCTACGTTATTTTCCCTTCATAAGTCAATGTCCCCGCAGCTTCATCGATGCCACAGATTTCTGCATAAGCTTTGCAGATCCTCTCAGTTTCCTGGCGTTTCGCGGGATTGTTTTTGAGATACTGAGGATCACGATAGGAGGTGTGGATTAATGCAGAACTTGGGGTGCGAAATTTAACAAGGCCTTGGACCCTTTGGACAACTCGTGTGTACATAGCGGTGATAATGTCCTTTCAAATTCTTAGATATTGGCAGTGAAATCAACATCGATAAACGTACAGGTCTGGAGAGTCTTGCTCAAATGTGGCTGGAACTGTAGAGTTGGGTTGAAGCAAAACCGATTCACTGAGAACTGAGTTATACTTGACCGAATTCATCTTTTCTGGCAACCATAAGGAGGACCGTGTAAATTGCAACCGTGATTTCGAATCGCAAGTATGTGCTTGCATCTAGATAAAATTGAATCTTTCGGGGTTCTCCATAGGCACAACAATCAGCTGATGTACAAGTCTGACAGGGTGAGATATCTATAATCCACCAAAAAAGCAATTTCGGTCACTATTCGGTCACTGTATATACAGAGGCAAGCAAGAACCCCAACCTCATGGATCACTTTGAGCTCACAGATCCCTTCGTGATTTGGTTATTGAGCATTGAGATTCCGAGACGAGACTTTTGTGACAGGACTTCCTTGATCTGCTGCCACCCCCAGCTTCCACCCACAATGAACAATAAATATCCACAAGCATCCCTTCCTACGGTGAATGCCGCCCAATGAGCATGTAGACATCGAACCCTTTCCTCAATACTTACTCATGGCAACTGACTCTGAATCCCCTGTCATCTGTACAAATCAACATTTCTCCGTCGACTCGAACGGTGAGACTGTTCGAGTTTTGACTCATATTTCGGAACCTCTTGGCCACCCACCTCAGTATGGCTATGGCTGGCCCCGACTCGATTTTGAGCAGCTCATTGGTGATGATCAGTGGATCATCAAACGAAAGCTTGGTTGGGGCATGTCTTCTAGCATCTGGCTGGCGTTTGATCAAAAGTATGTATAGCCATTGTTCCCTTCCTGTGCGTTGATTTCAACCCCTGACAAAAATCCTCAGACAAGATTGCTATGTAGCTGTCAAAGCACTGAAGAGTGCTGAAAACATTCGTGCAGGGCAAGGCGATTCTTTCGAGTTTGAAGCCCTTCAAGCTGTAACGGTGACTATGACTCCGTCTCCACATTGCCTGAAGCTCTTGGCTGCATGCAATGTTATGGGTAAAGGTTCAGATGGGAATCATCTTTGTTATATCACACAGTTGCAAGGTGGTAATGTTGCAAGACTTATGGGCGATGATACATTCCCTTTGCCTTTGGCGAAGCACATTATCTTGCATACACTTCGTGGAATAGCCCATATGCATAAACACGGCTTCATACACACCGACCTAAAACTGGACAATATATTTTTCGATTGTTCAATGTCCACTGAGGATATTACATCCTTGCTTATCTCTGACCCATCTCGACGCCATGATCCAGAATATTCCGATGATGGTATTGTTCAGGCCGCGGTGTCTCAGCCGCTTCCATTGCCTTCTTTCGCCGATGCTATGAAGCGCACCTTTCTCCTGGGCGACTATAGTCACGGTTTGTTTGACTCTGGCTAGTTGCTATTCTACTCATTCCCCCCAGCTCAGCCACTCTCTGATCGACCCCCTCGATCCATCGCGATAGCCCCACATCGCCCTCCTGAAAGCATTATTCTCAGTCCTTGGAATGAAAAAGCAGATATATGGGAGTTCGGATGCATGGTAATTTCTCTTGCTCCTATGCAAATCCTTAATGTGTTAACGGGCTCTGCACGCAAGGCTTTCGAACTCATAACAGCGAGGCTGCTGTTTGATTTGCAACCTAAACCGGAATACCAACTCAATGAAGAAGCCAATTTGCTGTATCAAATGATGAGCATTACACAAGAAGACTTTTACCTTGACCGACTTGCGAATAGTGAAAGATGCAATGACTTCTTCGATAAAGATGGTATGGTTGAACCCCTTTGTATTCATTCTTTGGTTCAAAGAACTCCAGGCAACCTCATATCGACGCAACCCATACCAGATGTAAATGACAGCCTAGCGACGAAAATAAAGAAATTCACACAGCTTGAGGAAATGGATGTTGCCTTGACAGTCCAATTCCTGTCTCGGTGTTTTCGTCTCAATCCAGAAGACCGGCCGGATAGTTCGGAGCTGCTTTCGGACCCATTCTTTGCGGGGGTAAACTAATATTTATTTCCTACAATTTGCGTATCCAACCAGTTTCAAAACTTTACAAATATCACTACCAAAATTGAACACTCAGATGCCAATAGATCCTATATAACAACATCATCAAATTCCTGTTTTGTCTGCAGTTTAGCATTGTCAAACGCACCACCTGGGGTATTGCCATACATCCACCACTGTGCAGTCCAGAGATGACCACTGTGAAGCAGAGTCAGCTTTCCTCTCGAACCTATGACAAATCATCGTACTTGACCTGCTGTATACTAAAGGGCAATTGGGTATCAGCGGGAATGCGGTAATGCCTATAAGGTTTTAACCACCACTTACTGTAACGTTGGAAACACAAACGAGGGCAGGGAATGGAGTCAGAGGAGTACGGGGCATGGACTTCCTCTGCAACTTGTCGCGGTTTTGCAGTTGTAGCGACATCACCGCTCATTTCCTTTCTCAGTCACTCTTTTTACTTTTCGACAACATGCCGTCCCTTGTCGCATACCACTCGTCTTGACCTAATGGCTACCTCAGTCAGAGTACTACTGTCCAGCTAGTTCTTCCCAATTGCAGAGCTTTTATCTCTTGTGTGAAGACTCTGGTTAAATTAGCCTTATCGGTGGCCTAAATGCTGAGAAATCAGCTTATCAGTATTTCAATCCAATGCACACCCAAATTTATCATGTGACTATAACCATGTGATCCTGCTCAGGTTCAGGAGATCAGGTGATTTATCTTATGTAAACCTCAAGCATTCTCAACAGAGCTGTTGGTTGTGTGTACTGATGACAAATCAAGGCAATCACCGCATATCTGATGGGATCTGATGGAATCAATTGATAAGATAATCTACTGCTAAATGGGGTTGTGGCTGTGCCAGGCCATCAATTTAGCATCACCTCTTGACAATAAAATGGGCATATCTTAGTGAGAATACAGGTGAACCCCTACATATTAGGTATCATTTTGATCACTTGATCAGGCTGCACACAATGAAAGTTGTCTGAAGGCATTCTGTAAAAAACTGATAGAGGGATCAGCAATTTGATGGGAAAAGCTAAATTTAGTTGTTGAGGAAAATTGAGCAGATGTCCATAAAATGCCTATATCTCGACAGGAAGGCCACCAAACCCTATTGTGTTTGGTATCGCCGGAAAGGTCTGATCAATCCACACCTGATGAAAAAAATTCAGAGGCATATGAAAAAGAATTGAAGGAGATATTAACAATTTACAAAATCAGAGCACTGAAAACATTGGAGGACCCTCTCTTGGCCAGAAAAATTTATACCAAGTCTCTTGGGACTGGAGAATGGAGGCCCAATAACTGGAAAATGACTCAGAATAACTGGAAAAAGTCATGCATTACAGGGAGGGGAAATAACATAAATAGAGGGAGATTCTATAGCATTCAGCAGGTTGCTGATTGCTTATGCTCAGAATTCCTGGAGAGTGAATATCTTAGGCCCAAGGCAATAGTATACTTTAGGTCAATAGTTTTATATGCTTTTTGGACTTTCTTTTAGTGTAACTAAGGTTACATTGACTAAAAACTCAATAAACTTTATTATCCACTCATATATTTTATAAATATACTTTGTAAAGTGTAATTTAGCCTCAGAACTTAGTGAAAGCTAATTCATTTGTGATTACCTCTATTCAGACTGATTTAAATAACCTAATTTCACATCAATCCATTATGAGTCATTTTACTACTTTACAATATTAAATAGATATTCTAAATGCAATCTTGCATTAAGAAAAAAACCAGCACTAATTACAATATGGGGTACTGGACCCATTGTCATAACTCCACCACACTCTTGTAGGCATAACCACATCAATTCCCACCCCCTTTCTTTTCTGATATCTAACATTGTTGATTTGATTATTGAACTTTCCTGAATCTTTCTCCAATAACCCAACTATGCTCAGCCCCTTAATGAGGTGCTCAGTTATATGGCTGGCAGAGAAAGATCCAAAGATATATTAATAAAAGTAATATAGGTATAAATAACAAAGTGCTAACTTGGCAGAAGGAGATTCAAAGAAAACAAGTTTAAAAAGCTACTTTACTCATTGATAAAAAAATATTTCAAGATCAAGTCATGTGACTATCACATGTGACATTGATATATTAGTCTCAAACTATGAAATATAACAAAGCTATCAATTATTAAAAAGTCTGAATAAAACAGACTTCTGCCAAAAACTGTAGGCAAATAATATAGCTACAATTACCTTAAAAAGCCCTCTCCAAATCATGTTAGATTAGCCTTATTAGTAGCCTAAATGTTGAAGGATGAGCTTATTAGTATTTGAATCTACATTATATTAAAATCAATGCTATGGCTGTGCTCAGATTTATAGAGATCAGGTAATTTATCTTAAGTAATTAATAATATAACTGCCATCAATAATAAATTAAAGTAGTTACTGGAAATTTGATAAAATTATTAAAGATATGATTACATCAATTAATAAGATAATTTGTTACTAAATGGAGTTATAGCTGTTGATAAGCTCTAGGCCAGACAAATTTATTTGATATCAGTTTTATTAGCAATGGCTTAAATAGGCACTGCTAAAAGTCTCAAGGTTATGGAGTAAGTCACTTATTATGACTGTCAGAGAACCACTCTTTTAAAGGTTGATTACCCCATGTTTTCTTCCAATTACTATGCCTTTTCACTCTAATTCATCCACTTTTTGCTGCTTTTATCAAATTAACCACTAATTGGACTATAATAATAAATTTTCTTATTGATTTTAAGGCCTTTGCTAGATCTTGAAAAATGAATTACTTTTAATGAAGGCTTTAATGGAGCCCTCATCAAAAGTGATTTAATTTACATAGTTCCATGACTTAATGACTATGTGATTCATAATGTAACTATAACATTAGTATAATAATGTTGATGCAAAATTTAGTTATTTAGATTAGTTTAAATAAAGGCAATCACAAATAAATCAGCTTTCACTAAGTTATGGAGCTAGATTATACTTCATAAAGTATTGTTATGAAATATATAAGTGGATAATAGAGTTTATTAGGTTTTAATTAATGCAACCTTAGTTATATTAAAAGAAGATTCAAAAAGCATATCAACCTAATGATCTAAAGTATACTATTATCTTGGGCCTAAAATATTCACTCTCTGGAAATTCTGAGTGCAAGCAATCAGCAACCTGCTGAATGTTACAGAATTCTCCTTAATTTATGTCATTTTTCCTTTCTATAATATACAATACTTTTTGGTTATTTCAGGCTACAGCAATCTGCTGAATATCACAGAATTCCCCTCAATTTATATTATTTCTCCTTTCTGTAAAATATAATACTTTTTAGTTATTTTAAGCTATTTTTAGGCTATTGAGCCTTCATTTTTTGGTTTTAAAAGACTTAATATAAATTTTTCTGGCCAAAAGAGGGTCCTTCAATGTTTTTAGTGCTCTGATTCTATAAATTCTTAATATCTCCTCCAGTTCTTCATCAAATATCTTTAGACTTTTTCTATTAGGTGCAAGTCAATTAAACCTTTTTATTGGAATATCAAATATAATAGAGTTTGGTAGTTGTTTTATCAAGACATAAGCATTTTACCAAAGCCTGCTTAATTTTCCTCAATAGCTAAATTTAGCTTTTTCCATCAAATTTCTGATTTCTACATCAGTTTGCCATAAAATGTCTTTAAATAACTTTCATTGTAATTAAGTAAATAAAACAATACCCAATAGTTTATATATATTCTTGCTAAAATATGCTTATTTTATTATTAAGATGTGATGCTAAATTAATTGCATTGCACAGCCACAACTCCCTTTAGTAGCAAATTATCTTATTAGTTAATGCAATCATATCTTTAATGATGCCATCAAATCTGCAGTAATTGCCTTGATTTATTATTAATGCACTAAAGATTCTAATTATATAAAATAAATCACCTAATCTCTAGAAACTTAAGCATAGTCACATAATTATAGGCATATAATTGGTTTGGGTATGCATTAGATCAAAATACTAATAAGCTGATTTCTCAATATTTAAGTCACCAATAAGGCTAATTTAATATAATTTAAAGAGGAATTTTTTAAGTTGTTTTAACTATATTATTTTTC
This sequence comes from Termitomyces heimii, assembly GCA_003313675.1. NCBI lineage: Eukaryota > Fungi > Basidiomycota > Agaricomycetes > Agaricales > Lyophyllaceae > Termitomyces > Termitomyces heimii. The sequence continues at coordinate 11,022 of QLON01000152.1, read as the reverse complement.
TACAATTATAAGCAGAAGTTTATTTTAGTCAGATTTTTCAATAATTACTAGCTTTATTTAATCTCATTGTTAAGACAGACATATCAATGTATTAAGCAGAAATAACTTAGTTATCAAGCTAACACTGTCAAGGAAGAATTTATCTTTGAAAAAAGACTAGTTAGTATTGAGGTTAGAAGCTTTAGGCATAGAAAGTGAAGAAGAAGAAATAGTTTTTCTGGCATATAATGTTTACTTCATCTCTTTAAACTGCCACCTCTTCAAAAGCATAGATAACAAAGAGTTCAGGCTTAAGGAGAATGATATTGTTGTTACTCTTATACTATAATCAGTATATCTAGATAGTGTGTCAGGCTTGCTCATGCTCCATCCAGGTTTATAATGCAAGGAAAAGTCAAAGTTAGTCAGGTATAAGAATTATTAAGCTTGGCAATAGTTAAGTTTCTTTGCAATTCTAAAGTACTCAAAGTTCTTATAGTCTATCTAAATTTCAAACTTATGCTATGCATCCTCAAGAAATTGCCACTACTCTTTAAGAGATTAAATAATAGCTAGCATCTCTTTATTTATAGTTCTGCTCCACCACATTCAAACTCTTGGAGTAAAAGGCTACAGGATGTGACTTATTATTCTCTTAAGATTGTTGAAATAAAATCTAAGGGGTAGCAGTTCTTTACTATCATTAAATTCAAAATATAATAATCCTGAACTAGACAAAGAGACCCATCTTTCTTTTTAATGAAAAAGATGGGAGAAGCCATCAGCTAAAGTCAAGGTTTTTCTGCAAAAATACATCTAGCTCATTTTGTTTTTAAAGAGCAAGAAAGTACACCTTGCAACTAAATGGTTCTACATCCAAAATAAGCTTAATTACATGATTCCACTGCTTATGCTCTAGGAGTGAGTCAAATGAAGCTTTAGAGAAAACATCTTCAAAGTTATAGAGGTAAGGTGGAATGCTATTATAAAAGAATTTAGGCTAAGAATTAGCAGCAAATGCTTGAGCTAGTTGCTAAAAAATTGTTTAACTAGTCTGGATCTCTGCTTTTGTAGATGGTGGATGCAATGTAATAGCATAAATCTTGTTACCTACTTCAATGGCCTTGTCTGAAGACTCTGAATCTGAAGCACCTGCAAATTTACCCTCTTGTCTATCTTCCATTAGAAATTCACACCTTACACCTTTGACATCTTTATAAAGAGCCTCTCTATGAAAAAATACTAAGGAAGGAGGATTTAGCAAGTCAATGTTAGAAAAAGAAAAGTGCTCTGCATAGTAGGCATAGATGGCAGCACATTTATGGACCAAGGTTTTATACTTCTCTTGAGCTTCCTTTGCATAAGTGAAACAATATCATAAACATTGACTTATATATACTTCACTCCTTATCCATCAATTTCTGAGTTGTAATTATGGAGCCAAGTAAAGTTTCAGCTTATTATCCTGTTTTCCCAGACTAATGATGGCAGAGATAGCATGCTCTGAGTGATTATAATAGTGGAGAATTAAGTCCACTACAGAGCAGATGGATTTCAACTTGTTAAGAATTCTATTAATATTGTAAACTTAAATGAGATGAGCAAAAAGGCATGTAGTTAGTTGATATTATTCCATATAATTAGCATTCAGAAAGAGTCCAATAGCACTACTATTTAGCAAAGCTACAATGCTCTAAGTTTGCTGTATATCTATAATTTCAATCTCCATATTTAACTGTAGAAAGTTGCAAGAAGAAGCAAAAGCCATAATATATTAGTAGAGAAGGCATTGTTTTTATGCTGAAATATATAAGCATGAAGAAGAAAGAAAAAAGGAAGCTCCATTTAGACCTTTGACTAGGGAAGTATTCTGTACATTAAAAGGTGTGTTTATAGTTTTAGCTAGTAAATTATTATTATCAGAAGTTATATTGGAAAATTCTATAAATAAATAAGCAAATTGGTTGGCACTAAGCAGTAAAAGCATACAATTCATTTGTTACTTAATTCAAAATTTTCCTTAAAATCCAAAAGAGAAGCTATTAAGGTGAAGTCTCTACTGCTGGCACATTAAGGAAGGAGTTACCAAAGGCATCTTTTTCAGCAAGGAGCTATAAAAAGAGCTTTTCTTGTTTAAAAGCAGAAAAGTAGCAAATCTTTAATTTCTGTGAGTAGTAGCATGCAAAATAGCCTGGTTTCTCACATTAGTAGCAAAGTAGAGGTGTAGCAGAGCATTGATAAAAGGTATCAACATTTATAGGAACTCTTGAAGGAAGTGATTGTGACTAAAAAATGAGAAGAGCTCCTACTATAAATATATATGGAGAAGCAGGAGCAAAGGGAGTGGAGCATGTAGCTGGTGCCAAAGTAGAATGGTGAGTAGGTGGAGAAATGTGAAAGTATTGTAACTCTTGCTTTAGCTTTATAAGCTGCCACTAATCTCAGGCCACTCTGTGTTAAGTTTTAATTTGCTCATTATCTAGGCATTCTTTTGCTAGTTTGTTGATACTGTCACAACTCTACCACACTTCTTTAGACATGATTACACTAACTCCTGCCCTCTTTCTTTTCCAATATTCCAACTATTACTAATTCAATTATCAGGCTTTCCCAAAGCTGCCACTTCTTAATAACTCAACAATATTTAGCTTCTTTAACAAGGCCAAATTACTCTCAACACCAAGTAAATACTGCTTTGTATAATTGCTTTGCAGCTCTTGACTTCCATGTAATATTCTACTGCCCAATCATGCCAAGGCCTAATCTCCCCCAATGCACAATTACTCCTAAAGTCTAAGATATACTATAAGTATTTAGAAAGTAGTTTATAGTCAGTATAGTAGTCTTGATATTGCTTTGCCCAAACTTCTCTAGGTTTCCTACTCAGTCTCAGTCTTCTCTATATCTCTACTTCTATCAATTTCATTCTATCTCTTTTTTAAATCCATCTTATCTCTCTCCTCAAGTTTTTTTCTATCTTCATCTTATCTCATCTATTGCATCTATCTTCATCTCTATCTATCCTAACTTCTCTTCTCCTTCATTTTACCTTTTCCTTGACTTAACTTAGCTCTGACTTTCAATTTCTCTAGCCTTTTTCCTTTTGATTCTACTCTATTATTTTACCACCTTCTTTTCTTATTTCACTTCCTGTCCATCTCTTTCTATTTTATCTGCCTTCTTTCCTCCTCCAATTCAATATCTTCTCTTCTCCTTACTTAGTTTCTATTTCCATCTTGACTCTATTCCTTTAACTACTTATTTCTATTTTATTTACTATATTCTTTCTCTAATTTCTCAGTTCTTTTTTTTTCTTTTTCTATACTACCTACTTCATCTGTAGTTCTATTCTCTTCTCTATTCCCCACCATCTCCTTTAGTGCCTTACTTCAAATTATATTTTTCATTGTAGTTTATAGTTAGATATATGTTTTATTTATATACTCAATGATTAGATAGTTTTGCCTTTACTTCTCAACTTCATTGAATAAAAAGGAGACTGCTTTAGTGATTTGATTTGAGGCTATCACTAGCAGAGGCATCATGTTATGGGGCCATTTTCCAGAGTCTGGCAAAGGCTCCAAAATCAATAAGGAAGTTTGTTTCCATAGTTCAGCCAGTGAAGAGTTTGATAAAGGCAGTAAAAAGCAGATGAATTAAAGTGAAAAGGCCTAGAAATCAGAAGAAAACATGGGGTAAGAAACCTCAAAAAAGGTGGTTTCCTAATAGTTAGCATAAATATGCATAGTAGTATCAAATAGCTCAAGGTCTAAGAAAGTGTTTTATATAATATATACTTTACTAGTGCTATTGTTATAATTCAAGATAATCACTTCATCTCTGTCTTTGTTGTTTTTTATATCCTCAATAGATCCTCAATAGTAGCAAAAAATGCTATTGCATATATATTAAGGGATTGTGTGCATAAGTTATAGTTGAAATAGATTTTTCCTTAGAGCAAGGCTATTTTATCCTCCTTATAAAGAATGTGGGTAGTGTATATTGGATGCTTATATTAGGGTTGCTGATTGTTAGCATTATTTTCTCCTCCAACTTTGTCTTTACTACTAACTTTGTTAAATATCAAAAGATCTGCCAAGTAATAAATTATATGCTAGTGATTGTAGAATATAAATTTGAAGGTAGAAAGTTAGAAAGTAATGTTGCCAATAGTATATGAAATGTTTTTAGCAAGGCTAAGTGATCAATTGACTGATCTATTAGTGCTTTGCATATTGAGTATAATGTTGAAGTCATAGATAATTCCAAGTTTATTAGCAATTTTTACTATTATTGAAATAATTTATACATCACTATTTACTATTGTCTTTACTTTACTTTTTCTATCTATTGTAATTATAATCAAATATATTGCCTGCAAATTTTGTGCTACTATTAAAAGTTTTAGATTTTTACAGAGGCCACCTACAAGCTTCACTCTCTTTTGCTTTATGTTTTATAACTTTATCAATGAGTTGTTTGGGTTAATGACAACCAAGTGACTTACTCAAGCAGCACTACTATCTAGCACAATAATTTAAACCTTCTACTATTTCTAGTACACCCACTAACATGCACTGCTATCTAATAGCATTGAGATATAATAAGACATTTATGCATGCTGAGCCCACCTGCTTCCATTGTTATGGCCACTTACAGCTGCACTACCACCATCATCAGCTCATTATCACTATTATCAATGCATCAAATTAAGAAGTCTATTGAGAATCTATCTAAATTCCCTTTTACTATTAGTCTAATATTAATGTAAAATTAGATTATTTGGATTAGTCTGAATAGAGGCAATCACAAATGAACCAGCTTTCACTAAGTTCTGGGGCTAAATTACACTTCACAAAGTACTTTTATGAAATATATAGGTGAGTAATAGAGTTTATTAGTTTTCAGTCAATGCAACCTAGAAATTAACTTATCAGTACTTTGATCCAATGCACACCCAAATCTATCATGTGACTATAATCATGTAACTATGCTCAGGCTCTGGATATCAGATGATTTATCTTATGTAAATATTGAGCATTCTTAACAGAGCTATTGATTGATGCATTAATGACAAATCAAGGCAATCACTGCAGATCTGATGTGATCTGATGTAATCTGATGGCATCATCAGAGATATAATTGCATCATTAATAAGATAATCTACTGCTAAATGGGGTTGTGGCTGTGCAAGGCCATCAATTTAGTATCACATCTTAATAATAAAAATAGCATATCTCAGCAGGAATACATGTGAACCCTTATATATTGGGTATTGTTTTAATTCCATGATCAATCCACACATAATGAAAGTTGTCCAAAGGCAATCTGTGGTAAGCTGATAGAGGAATCAGCAATTTGATGGAAAAAGCTAAATTTAATTGTTGAGGAAAATTGAGCAGGTGTTGGTAAAATGCTCATATCTCAATGGGAAGACTACCACACCCTATAGTGTTTGGTATTGTTGGAAAGGACTAATCAATATGCACCTGATGAAAAAGGTTTGGAGGCATTCAAAGAAGAAATGAGGGAGATATTGATGGTTTATGGAATCAGAGCATCAAAAATAGGAGAACCTTCTCTTAACCAGGAAAATTGATACCAAGTCTCTTGTGACCAGAAAATGGAGGCCCAATAGCCAGAAAATAACTCAGAATAACCAGAAAATATCACACATTACAAGGAGGAGAGCCCCAGAACTTAGTGAAAGCTTATTTATTTGTGATTGCTTCTATTCAGGCTAATCCAAATAACCTAATTTTACATCAACATATCAATAGTTGTATCTGCAGGATATTTGGAGACTCCATGGCCTGCTTAGCTCTATAGTGAGCAATAGAAATGCAAGGCTTACCTCCAGATGGTGAAAAGAGCTTCATTGACTATTAGAAGCAAAATTGCTCATGTCAACATTATTCATAATTGCCAGTCAAGTTTTTCAGAACAAGAAGGCTAATATATGGTGTAGTAAGGAGCTGGAGATCAGGCCAGATGGCCTAGTATATTTGTCCACACAGAATTTGAATCTGCCAAAGGGCAGAGCACAAAAGTTGTGCCTAAAATGAATTGGACTATATAAGATCCTGGAAGCAGAGTAGCAAATATTCAACTATGTAGTGGAGTTGCCTGTAGCCCTGCAATGGCAGCAAATTGTGCCAAGATTCTATGTGCCACTGCTGCACTCATATCAGTCTAGCAACAATGTGCTGTTTCTAAATCAGACAACACTAGTGCCATATGAATCAGTGCAGACAACCACTAGGAGTAATTTGTAGATGATATTGTTGGCCATTAATTGGCCAGTAAAAGGAGGCTCAAACTCAAAGTTCAATGGATCCTGAGCAATATAACATGAGAGCCATTGGCTCACTGCAATGAGCTGGCTGCTTTGATCTGGTATTTGGAGCTGCAAGGGGTGTAACAGCTAGGACAACTGGCAAACTATATCACAAACATAAGGAGGTGATGGGGGTTCAGGTAGGTACACTATGAGGAGACAAATAGTGGACTGAGTTGAATTAGCTGTAGATAGCAAGCACTATGTGCAAGGTCAGGTAACATAGGAGGTGTGACACTGCACATGAGTATTAGCATGTGATGGACTACACATGCAGGTAAATATGACTGTAGAAAAGTGTTGATGGGCAGTTTGACTTAGTTAAAGAAATTTTTTTCTTTTTCCTTGTCTATATTAAAGTGCCCCTAATTAGTGGCTTCTGTTGTTCATGGCCTGTTTTAGCCAAGCTGTGCTGAGTTTAAGTGGCTCTAGAAGGAGGTTGTCCTCATCCATAATTGAAACTCCCATTAAAAAGAAATGAGGCTTTACCAGGGGCCTCCCAGTACATGACTTAGCAAGTCAGGCCTGTTCAAGTCCTGCAACCTCAGATGGAGTCTGGGCAGATAGTGGTCCAAGATATGATAATTGGGAGGCAAGAGCCTCCAGCAGTGAGGAACTTTTAAGGGCAAATGCCTATGCAACAGCAGCAGTATTGGCTAATGCAGCTAGTTTACAATGTATAGCTGCACAAGATGGGCAAGTCCATGCTAGTGAACAATGAAAGTTATCAAGACTATGACTCCTATGGGATGCTACACCAGAAGGTAGCATATAGCAGGTATTATAAACCTGTGCAGTATATAGAGCAGGATGGTTATTACAAGTCTCCTCCTAAGCCAATGGTAGTTAAGAGACCACTATTAAGACTGCTCTGAGAGACACAACCCAGTTGAGAAGTTATGGGAACTCAAGAGGTGGCACAATCATCCAAACAAGTTTTGGCCATGTCTAAGCATAACAAAGGTAAAAGGAAGGCTGAGGACCTTCTGCTAACCAATGACCAATATCTTGCAGAAGTGTTATAGTGGTTCAAAGGTGCTGGATACTTAATGCCTGTGGATGCAAGATTCTTACAGGATTCTTTGGCAGTTTTTATTATAACAGGGCTTCTCAATGACATCAAGAGTCTGAGGAAGCAGCACCAGATAATGCTTACACAGATTGAGAGGGGAGCAAAGCATAAAGCTGTGTCTCTCCTGCAAGTGGAGCTAAAATGGCTCAGCAGAAGAAATAGGAGGCAAACTAGCCTCCATTAAAAGACACCACCTTGCCCTGCAATTCAACAGTCATCAAGAGCAGTATTAACCACATAAATGTTGCTAGAGGCATCTGGTAAGATGCAAAGTGCCTTGATTTAGCCACTGAAAGGGCTGACAATTGCTGAAGGAGCAAAGACAGAGATGCTACCTATAGTGGTGTAGGCAACAGTGCTAATGAAGACAGTAATAAAGACAATGGGTCTGCTATAACAGGCATTGAGGCAGGTGGTAGACCCAAACTCCAAGGGAGTCAGAGCAATGAGTATGGAGCAAGGCCTAAAGGCCTCAATGTATGCACCAGTGCAGACTACCATGCCAAAACCAAAATGCAGCAGACTCAAAGGGAATACCAGCCAAGGCTGGCACAGTGACACAGTGACACAGTGATTTTCCCCTCCACAGATGGTCTGAACTCTCCCAGAGTCATTACTAGTGGTGGTAGCTGTATGCAACATGTGTATGAGCTGGCACTGTTGGGCAAGCCAGTGCATACCACTACTAGAGGAGAAGAGATTTTGGATGACAATTGGGAGGAAGACTCCCTCAAGAAGAACCTTGATCTTTGCATCTGATGAGATGCATCATGAGACAGAGCAATGACTGGCCCATAATGCAAAGATCCAGAGGAAGAAGGCCACTCAAGCCAACAAGGATTATGTGCAAAAGATCAAGGACTGAGCTGCTACATCTCAGATGGGTTGGGGACCATTGTTAGCCTCAGGCATGCAGAACAGTTGAACTCCTGCTTTGTAAAAGGGCTTGGAAACTTCTTATATTGTTTCCCTCATACAAATATTGTGTTTGTGGGTGCAGAGGCCAATAAGGCTGAAACATACAAATACAAAAAGCAGTTTGTTGCTAAGCTACCAAAGGACGTGGTATATATTTATACATGTACACTGTATACAATGTACGGTAGTACTTCACCCGTGTAGTCACGGACAAGCAAGTCAATACTCAACAAAAATGATATCTCAAAATGATAATTTTTGGGCAAAACTGAGTGCAGGTCTGGTCACTAAGCAGGATCAAGATCAGGCTCCAGAGACTTTCGGGTGTTTTGGTTGCGCAAACTAGTGATATTGCGCTTGACCTTTGGTTTTCGACCGCAATGATGCTCAGCTGAAAGGAACTGAGATCGCGTGGAGTCAACTGGTTGAATCTCCGATTTTTTCCCTACCCAACCACGTCTCGTTTCTTTCTCAGGATCATAATCCCCTCAGTGAAAGCAGTCCATCGCGCATTTTTCACATTTTTTTTGCATTTTGATTTTGAGGGTTCTATCACTCTTCGATCCCGTTTTGAACGTCCGTGGATTTTAGGTCACTTAGAATGTATCTGGTAGAATGACATAGACCATAAAAAATTAAGTATAAATATTTAGACCTTTCCTTGTCCGCGACTGGACGGTTTAGACCTAATCATTTCACACACCAGTTGTTTTGAATTATTTATATTCAGACTTCGCTTTCTTCAACCTCTTTCTCCGTTGTCTGTCACGATGCAAGATGGACGTGCCCCACGGTAAGGCTACAAGGAATCTCCACATTAATGTTGAAGTACTAAAAATCCGTTGAAAGAATAAAAAACCGCGCGCCAGCTGCGATTCAAGTAAGCAAAATGGACTAACTCCTGGTACAAGGTCCCAACGATTAATCCCATGTAGATCACAGCTGAGCAGCTCCTTCGAGAGGTGTGTATAACTTGTATCTAGTTTAAAAACCGATTGAATGACTGCTATCAGGCGCAAGAGCGGCAAGAATCTCAATTTCGCGCGCCAAGACAACGGGTGGAGGATTTTGAAGAATTACATGAATATCGCGGTCGTAAACGTAAGGAGTTCGAGGAGCGGATTAGGCGGACAAGAGGAAGCATGTATGTTGCTTGGTTTCCATAATATCTACTGCTCAACTCAGGAAATATAGAAAAGAATGGCTACAGTACGCCAACTGGGAGGTATGCATCCTTTTGAACTGGTCATTACTCTCGAATCACATAATCACAGGCTAGTCAAAATGAATTTGCACGCTCACGGTCAGTCTTCGAGCGTGCGCTTGATGTCGACCCACGAAGCGTTCAGCTCTGGCTGAGCTACACCGAAATGGAACTCAAATCGCGAAACGTCCAACATGCTCGGAATCTATTCGACCGTGCTGTCACACTTCTACCACGAGTCGACCAGTTGTGGTACAAGTATGTCTTCCTTGAGGAACTCTTGCAGAATGTCCCGGGTGCACGACAAGTATTTGAACGGTGGATGCAGTGGGAGCCGGATGACAAGGCATGGCAGGCTTATATCAAGCTTGAGCAGCGGTATAATGAACTTGACCGCGCGAGCACGATCTATGAGCGGTGGATTGCGGTTAGGCCAGAACCGAGGGTATGGGTGAAGTGGGGCAAGTTCGAGGAGGAAAGAGGAAAACTGGATAAGGCCCGGGAGGTGTTTCAAACTGCGCTCGAGTTTTTTGGAGACGATGAGGAGCAGATTGAGAAGGCGCAGGCGGTCTTTGGTGCATTTGCGAAGATGGAGATGCGGTTGAAGGAGTATGAACGTGCCAGAGTCATTTATAAGGTCTGTTGCAACACTTTCCATATCCTTCTTTATCTCATTCTTACCTTAGTTTGCCCTGTCACGGATACCGCGTTCAAAATCAGCCGGACTATACGCATCATATACTAAGTTCGAGAAGCAACACGGGACCCGTAACACGCTTGAGAATACCGTTCTTGGAAAGCGGCGCATCCAGTACGAGGATGAACTGTCCCAAGACGGGCGCAACTATGATGTATGGTTCGATTACTCGCGTTTAGAAGAAGGAGCGCTACGAGATCTTAGAGATGAAGGTGCTACACCAGAGGAAGAGGAGGCCGCGTTTGTTCGGGTACGGGAGGTTTACGAGCGCGCTGTTGCACAAGTACCGCCAGGCGGAGAAAAACGACATTGGAGAAGGTACATCTTCTTATGGTTGAACTACGCATTGTTCGAGGAGATTGAAACTAAGGTGAGCATCGTCCATTCGTCGAGTTCTTACAATGCATTTACGTCTTTGAATAGGATTACTCTCGCGCTCGGCAGATATATCAGACTGCGGTCAATCTCGTGCCTCATAAGCAGTTCACGTTCGCGAAGCTTTGGATCATGTTTGCCAAGTTCGAGGTCAGGCGCCTCGAACTTGTTTCTGCTAGGAAGATTTTTGGGACGGCGATTGGTATGTGCCCCAAAGAGGCCCTGTTCAAGGGCTATATTGAACTCGAAATCGAAGTGAGCTTCATGATCTCTATATGTTTCCGTTACTCATTCACTTGTTCTATAGCTCCGGGAATTCGATCGTGCTAGGACGTTATACGAAAAATACATAGAAGTCCGTATCAGTCAGCCCTTACATCCCAATCTGCTTGCCGTATTGATCCAATTCACAGTTCGATGCCGCTAACTCTCCTGCTTGG
>QLON01000149.1:0-19239 GCA_003313675.1 Termitomyces heimii | reverse complement strand
AGTATGATTTCTATATCTTTGGGAAACATAGAAAGAGCAATTATAAACATTTCTAGTGTGTTTACACTAGCAAAAAGATGATAAAAAGATGTTATTTTATAATAAGAAACAGTCAAGAAATAGGTGAAGTTTTTCTTAACTTTTACACTCAGAAAATGCTTATGTATTTCTCAAGGAAACATGTCATGGAAGTTGCATAACATGTTTCTTTTTTAATTTTTCCAAAGGAAACAGCTTCCACTGCCAGCAGTGCTGGATTGTGCACCCACTGATGACAACACCATCAACCTCAATCACTCAATCATACCCTTTCACACTCCTTCACACTATCACATTATCACACTCATTAGGGACACTGGCCCTATTGTCACCAGAGACAGTGGCCTCCATTGTTACATGACAGTATATATATTCCCTTTACTTTACTCATCCCTCAGTTAATTATATTGGACTGAGGGTGACTTACACATACTTTTGATATGAATATGACACTAAAACATACCTATAGGAATATTTACAAGCATTGTTATAGGTACACCAATACAGTCAATTATATCAGACTGAGGGAATACTTACAAGCATTGTTATAGGTATCCTGTTCTAACAGGTTATGGGCCTATATTGACAGCAATACTACATACTTTGCACTGAAATCCAATTGCTTAACATTCTAGTGACACTCACTCCCCTAAGCCTGCATTCACACATCTATGGGATCACATACCTCTCCCACCAGCTCTCTTCTGGCATCAGACTCTGCATACCCATGCATCTGCCCAGCTAAGCTAAATGCCCACTGGTCAGCCTCTGAAGCTCTTTTTGATCACACCATTGGCAAATTCACCAGATAGTTGACAAAGTTGGAGATATTCTTGCAACAGAGTGGCCTTGACAGGTACATCTTTGCACCTGAAACCAAACCCAAGCATCTTATCTGACAGCTGGACCCAGTCATGGAACCCATTGCTTATTCCAACTGGTTGTCAAATAATGACCTCATCATTGGCATCATTTGTGCCATGGTCTTGGATGCTGAGCAGGAAGGCCTTGCCACAGATGGTACTGCAAAAGAATGTTACAATGCCTTGAAAGATGGAGTGCAGAAAGAGGGCCCCATCAAGCAAGTCACCTTAATTCATGAGGTACTCTCTATGTATGCACCTGTCTCTGAGCCCATTGAACACACCACCTGGAAGATCTGCAATCTAATTGACCACATGTTTGCCATTGGCACAATTGACAGGGACCTGCTCAAATGCATTGCCCTTCTTAATTCAATCAATGACAAGTCATTTGAATCTGTGCAGATACAGATCTTGCATAGTCTGGCCAACTCAACAAAGGACAAACCATATACCTCCTCTGATGCCTGCAAGCTGTTCCAAACTATAGACAGCTTGGCAACTCTTTTGTGACCCACCAACACTGCTCTTACCATGACCAGTGCAAAACCCATAGCTGGTACACATAATCATGGCCTGGGATATCCCTGCTGTGAGCTCTGTTTAGGACTGAGACTCTCTTGCCAAGGACACACCAAGGTGTGGTGCATCAGGCTGGGTGGAGGCATGGCCGGGAAGACCATTGAGGAGTCTAAAGCTGTGTGAAAAGCTGCATGAGGAGGAGGCAACAAGCAGAATGCTGCTTTAAACAACAGTGCACCCAAGAATGGCATTGCAGTCAAAGGTCTTGATGGACAGGCATACATTGTTGACATCACGCACCTCCAGAAGGTACAGATTGATATCACTGTGAAGATTGAACAAAGAGCACCAGAACTTGCAGCAGTTGCCACAAACTTGACCAATTTCTTTGAATACCAAGGATTCATGGCAATCAAGGACAATAAACCCAGGGAGATAACTTCTATTGATTGGGGGAACCACATAGCATGAGACTGTGAAACAATCCTAGCCACAACTGTGGTCACACTGCTGAACCAACTCAAACATATTTCATTCATGTCATTGAATGAGAAATCCTTCTTCCTGGATTCTGGAGCAACCATGCACATATCACCCTGCAGATCAGACTTCATCACTTTCAGGGCTATTCCCTCACAAACAGTCAAGGGAATTGGAGTTTCATCCATTGAGGCTGTTGGTATGGGACAAATCCAACTTCACATCCAAAATAAGGTGGAAATCATACTAGAAAATGTGTTATATATACCAGCCTCCACCATCCATCTGATCTCAGTATCAGTGCTTGTAACTGGCATGAGGGCATCTATCACCTTTAGTGCAACTGGCATCACTATCCTTGACAATGTCAGTGAAATGCTTATAGCATCTGGCCCCCTCATTCCTGGAAAGTGACTCTATATCCTTGAGCTGTAGGTGGCACTAGCCAAACATGCTCTGACAGCCATGCCCAAGCCAGTGAACCTCAACAAATGGCACTGGCAACTTGGTCATGCAAATTACCAAGTTGTGGCTGAGATGGCTCACACTGAAATGCTTGAATGTATGCCCCATGCTTTCCTCCATGCACAACCAAAATGTGACCTCTGTATTCTTGGGAAACAGACTAAGTCACCAGTACCTAAAGTGCAGGAAGAAGGGTGTAGAGCTACAAGGGTATTAGAGATTGTATGGATAGATTTGGCTGGCCCTATGCATGTACAGTTGCAAACTGGGAATAGATACATTATGGACTTAATCGACAACTATATAAACATGCCATGGTCAATCCCTCTTAGGTCAAAGAGCAATGCTGTAACAGCCTTACAGGCATGGGAGTGGGCCAGAATGCTAGAAATGGGTACACAAGTCAGCATATATCACACTGGGCATGACAGGGAGCTAAAAAACCATGAAATGAGTAAGTGGCTAGCTTTGACAGGCACAAGGCAAACTCAGTGCTCCATACACATCCCAACACATGGAATGGGTTGAGCAGATGACAGAACACTCTTGAGTAAAGCGAGAACCATGTGGATTGCTGCAAAATGTCCTAAGTTTCTATGGGACGAATTTTATGCAACTGCAGCACACCTGCATGCAAAAACTGCCACAAAGTCACTTGGAGGGAAAATGCCATTTGAACTGTGGTACAGATGTGCACCAGATTACTCATATATGAGGGAAATTGGATGCAGAGCCTTCATTCTCATAATGAATCAGTACAACCCAAAGATAAGTGCTGGTCATTTACCTCTAGTTCAGCTATATCTTCAATTCCTTCTGGAAGCGCAATAATTGATTGGCTCAAAGAGAGATCATTGTCAGAGTCTACAATGAAAGGGGTGGTTGCTGAGGCTTTCTCAACTTGAGGTATGGATGTGGGTTTGTCTTTTTGGCTTGGTGCCGTGCGGATGGGGTCTACATTGGACTGGGCATTATGTTGCTCGATGAATCTTACATGGAATGATTCATGCATGGTGTGGGTTCTTGAGTCATAACAGCGGTAAGCCTTGGTGTTTTGGCCATACCCTATGAGGATACACTCATTGCTGCGTAAGTGTGGTATCGTGTTTGCTATGTGCAATGTCAAGCAATGTCTTGCCTTTATTATCCTTGACCGTTCTATCCCATCCGCAGTCGAGCAAAAGCTGGATCCTTGGGATTTCACCGTGAGGGAAGAAGTTATATTCAACTGCCTTGTAGAGTGTACTGTGAGATAATGGTTTGGCACCATGCTCCAAAAGGCATGCCACGATATTGAATTTGCGCTCATGATAGTGATTGTTAATGACTATATCAAGCGGTGAACACAGCGAGGTCATAAACCCCATTGTCTGAACAGAGATCAAAGCCGGCACTTGTTCAACAAGGAAAATGACCCCTTCCACATTGCCATTGAAGGCTGCCGAATGCAAAGCAGTCCAACCATCAGAACCTTGATAATTGAGATCTACTCCTCGATTCACTAAATCACGAAAGTCTTCTGCATCGCCGTAGCGTGCACATTTCATCAAGACCTTTTTTCTCCATTCACTGTCAGATCGAAGCAGTTTGGGATCAGCCCAATCCAGAAGGAGCCTGAATAGCATACGCTTTTTTGCCATGAGCGCGCCTCTATAAGCTTCAAGGAGTTCACTCTTGTTCGAAGCCGTAATGGGTGCACATCACAGAGTTTCAGTGGAAAAGGTCTTGATGAAATCTTCAATCAGCCGGTCATATACAGTACCCTCCTTCATGGAAGATGTTGAAGACATATCCAACAACGTCCAGGAGGAATATGATATCGCAGAGAGAAATAAATGGGTGAAAGGTTGAATAGAATGATAAGGACTCCAGTTATTAAGCAAGCCACAGGCACCCTCAATGACAATTTCTTTGACCGAGTGGTTTGATGAATGGTTATATACCCAACACAAAGAGTTCTGAGTGAGATCATGTTGAGACAGCACTTCTTCTTTCTCTGCCATTTTCAAAGACTTTTTAAATTCTGGCAGTCGGATCCAGGGTGACAAGAATGAATGTTGTAGCATCTCGATATGGACGGAACATGAAAGGGATACGGTAGGGACAAGCAATATCCAAAGCCGGAATCATTGAAGATCCAAAGTAGAAGATGAATGTGAGACCAGTGATGAGAGAAACAAGTGCACATATCACTCTAGACAATTGCGAGACATAAAGAGCTAGTCCAACGAGGAAAACGGCAACTGAGCAGTGTAGGATTAGTGGAAGACTTTCGATGATGTCGCCGAGTTTCCACTTCTCAAGTCCATCAGAGCGGAATTGGCGGGTTAAAGCACGGGTTTTGGCGTCTCCAGGAACAATTGCAATATAAGCCTATTGATCTGTATTAGACAACCGAGAGACAAGTTGAAGGGAGTGTACAAACTTGAATCCATTGTTTAGCGAGAACAGACAGGAGCGTGGTTGATAATGAAAGAGCAAGACTGGTGAAAAAGAGTCCATTCACCCAGACATCAATCGAATTGTGTGTCCGGCTTTCAGGACCTAGAGATGCTGTAGGCACAGCATTTATACTTGTTCGATTTCCAGCGGCCCTCAATAATTGATTGTTTTCAATGAGGAGAGACACCATAATCTGTGCATTATCTGGTTGGAGCACTTGAGATGTTTGAGCAACAAATGTCGTGACTACTGCCGAGAACAGTGCAGCCTGTCTTAGAATTAGGAAGACATTTAAGGATAAATATCCATTAATACTCACAAAAACAAGGAGACCGTCAATGATATTCTAAAAACCTTCAATCATATCCGCATCATAATCTCCCGCTTCATCGAGATAAACATTCCATACGCATGCATCTCATTTGCTTCTTCTCCCGGTTTTTCAGGGTCATATTTCTTTGTATAGTCATAATTATGACCACCTGGGGACAATACTATAAGTAGATTGTCTCAACAGAAATTATGACAGGTACCCAAGGTGCCAGAGGTTGTAATGCGCGATGCAAGGAGGTTCAGCATGCTCAGTGGGAGAGAACGTGGTTGTTGTATGGACAGCCAATTTATTCACAGCCTAAGCTATGGAATGAAGTAGGTGTCAGATGATGATCATTGATCATCGATATCTGCCAGAAGGTGAAATGTACAGGAAGCAAGTGAGCAATCATTTGGCATGTGGCATTTTCCGTGATGCTTCTTTGTTGCTTCATTCTTTGGGACAAGTGGTTGCTCACCTAGCTCACTCTTTGTACCCACGCTTCTAGCCAGTCCAACTCTCCAAAAGAACTCTTCCCTTTCACTGTTTGCTCTATACCTCCCGAACACCCATACTCTCCAAGGCACTTTCCACCTCGCTTGTGCCCTCTCGATGCTCTCTACCTCCTTTGCAACCTTGGCCTTCTCCGAATATACGCTTATGCTCTCATGCACGCCCGTTGGCACAGGCGCCTTAAACAACTCGGGGCCTATCGTATGTTGCACCTCCAACGCGCCATCCACTTCCTAGATGGACACTGGGTGCACGACAACTAGCCCATCAATCTTGGCGAGAGACTCTGGCACAGGAACACGGGCCTGGCTGATGAGGCTTTTGCGCGAGAGGGTGCCGACAGCGTGCTGACGAGGGAAGAGTGTGTTTTTGTGAGACCCCACCAGGGCGACGCGTCGGTGAGCGCGTGGGAGAGCGCGCGGGCGATTGCTTTTTTGAGGACAGAGATCAGGAACGTTATCGTGGATCAGTGACCTGTGTAGCGATCAGCAATGAAACTTCAGGAATTTTGCCTCGTTCTTGCTTTCATGTCCACGCCGTCCCAGCCTGCGTCTAGCAAGGACACCATTGGTCACAAGATATTTTTGAACTTCATCGTGATTTATAATTCTCACTGTTTGCAGTATGACCGCTGTCATGCGTGTTCCTATTGTGTACTCAGCCTATACTCCCGTTACACAAAGTCGCCGATCTTTTCGTCGAGACATATGTTTCCCCTTGAATTTCCAACTCCCATCAAATTCTCCACAGCTCACCAGGTTTTAATGCCGACGTCATCGCCTCCGTCATCTTCTGCAGTGCATACTCAACACACCTCACGTTTCACGTAACGAAATGTCTATATCGCAGGACGTACATGGTTTATCGCAATCTCAACCGGCTTCAGCGTTGCATGCGCAGACTGTGACTGCTCATGTACTGGGTCCAGGCATTGTCTCGGTTCAGCACTTGGGACTTGCAATTACTTAAATTAGATGGGGACAAGGTACGGCGGAATTTACTAACATACATACGATTCATCAGTAACAATTGCCTTTTGCGCAACCATTCCAACCAATCCGTTCGCACCTGTGCCATTTCCCTCGCCGCGTGAGCACAAGGAGTTGATACAGCGATTTGAGTAACTACGGCAGATATTACATCCTGTAGTGACCATGATAGGAAATGTAATCAACAGCGTACGTACGCGGCGTTCTTCGACTGGGAGCGGTGGTTTGTTCATGAAAGTAATCAAAACGGAGTTTGCGACGCATTTGTCATTATTTCTTTCACGTCTTCGCACAACTTATGTTCTTGTCAGAGCTTCACATGTGGACCACGAAATCACGCAAGCAATCTCCTTTCTTTAGTGGGTTTCTTCGCCTTCTGTTCTTCCAAAGAAATTGAAAGAGGAAAGAACAGATGTGAAGAGTCCATGATGACAGTGAGTTTCAAGCTCACGCCCAGAAAGACTAGATAGGAAGGACACCTGATTCTAGTGCCTTAGAACCTCGGCCATGTTGCCTATTGGTTGATTCTGGACAGAAAAATAGATTGATGTTCCCAAGTAGCCTGGCGCCAGGAAGATCGACTGAAGAATTCACTTACAATGAAAGGCCACCTCACTCTCCATTCCCGCCTGCCTTACAAATTGCCATATTTTCCTAAACCTCAAGGCTTGAATTACTATGGAATGGCCGCAGTACGTATGCCACACTTCAATGGCTCTCCGCACTCGCTTTGAGCTAAGACTTCTCCTTCTCACATCCTTAGCTCACTTACATGCTCGGCGTTTCATCTCACTGTCTTTGTTGAAAACTCGAAATACTCTGACTCTGGGAACTAGCATTTAAATTAAATGCATGCTGCAGTAAGGAATTGTACTTCTCTGCAAAAGACACGATTGATTCATGATTTGGGTGGCTATCACCGTTTGGAGAAATCATTCGATTCTCATAGACTCTAAGCTCTCTTAGCGTGAATCTGATGCTCATATATATCCCTAATTTTCATGACAAATCCACGCTACCCGTCGCGTAATTGTAGTCCTCTTGAACCTTCGTCAGCACTCAGTATTGACCAAATTCATTCATATTTTGTATGCATATCAGTAGCTTGGTTACAATGTACATTTTTTTAAATCTCTTTCAGGTCTCTCTTCTTTCTGCTGAAATCAATCATTTTCCGTGCCAGACTGTGATACACACATACCATAGAGGTTTGGATAAAATGTCAGAGCTGGAGATTATGCTGCTTCTTCATTGACAGTGTGAGTTGTCCTCTTGCAGGAGATCCTGACAGTCTGGTAATTTTCCAGGTAATTAACAATTGTGGTATCGTCTATGTTGTGTGCAATGTCAAACAATGTCTTGCCTTCATTATCCTCGACTGTTCTGTCCCATCCGCAGTCGAGCAAAAGCTGGATCCTTGGAATTTGATCGTGAAAGATTTCAAGTCGAATTGTCTCATAGAGTGCACTGTGAAATGATGATTTGGCACCATGCTCCAAAAGGCATGCCACCATCTCAAATTTACGCTCAGAATAGTGACTGCCAATGGCAAAATCAAGGGGTGTCATTGGCGAGGTCCTCGACCACTCTGCCGGAACAGAGATCAAAGGTGGTACTTGTTCAACAAGGAAAATGACCCCATCCGTATTTCCATTGCCGGATGCCCAATGCAAAGCAGTCCAACCATGAGAATCTTGAAAATTGAGATCTACTCCTCGTTCCACCAAATCACGAAAGTCTTCTGCATTGCCATAACATGCACATTCCATCAAGACCTCATTGCTCCATTTATTGTCAGATCGAAGCAGTTTGGGATCGACCCAGTCCAGAAGGAGCCCAGATAGCACATGCTTTTTTGCCCTGAGCGCACCTCTATAAGCTCCAAGGAGTGCGATTTTGTGCAAAGCCGTAATGGGTGCATTTTGCAGAGTTTCAGTGGTAAAGGTCTTGGTGAAAGATTCAATCAGTCGGCTATATACAGTACCCTCCTTCATGGAAGACGTTGAAGACATATAATCCAACCTCGATAAGGAATATGTTATTGCAGAAAGAAATAAATTGGTGAAAGGTTGAATAGGAAGATAAGAACTCCAGTTTTTAAGCAAGCCACAAGTACCCTCAATGACGATTTCTTTGACCGAGTGGTTCGATGAGTGGTTATATACCCAACATAGAGAATTCTGAGCGTAATGAGAAGGAAAAGGGAAGAATTCATCCAAGACTTTATCTTTCTCTGCCATTTTCAAAGACTTTCTCGGGACCGCTGGCCACAGATCCTTTGGATGTGATATAAATAGGTAGCAGCATAAAAATCGTAGCACATCAAAAGCAAAGCCCAGGATCTGAACAAGACGGAACATGAAGGAAATGCGGTAGGGACAGCCGATGTAAAATGCAGGGAGTATGGAAGATCCAAAGTAGACAAGAAATGTGAGAGCAGTGATGAGAGCAACAACTCCGCATATTGGTTTAGACAATTGCGAGACATAGAGAGCTAGTCCAACGAGAAAAATCGCAACGGAGCAGTGTAAGATTAGCGGAAGACTTTCAATGATGTCGCCGAGTTTCCATTGCTCAAGTCCCTCAAAGCGGAATTGGCGGGTTAGGGCGCGAGTTTTGGCATCGCCAGGAACAATTGCAATATAAGCCTATTCATCTTGATCAGACAACTGAGAGACAAGTTAAAGGGAGTGTACAAACTTGAATCCATTGTTTAGCGAGAACAGACAGGAGCGCAGTTGATAATGAGAGAGCAAGACTTGTGAAAAATAGTCCGTTCACCCAGACATCAATTAATGTGTGCGTCCGGCTTCCGGGGCCTAAAGATGTTGTAGGCACAGAATTTATGCTTGTTTTATTTCCAGCGGCTCTCAATAATTGACTGATTTCAACGAGGAGAGACACTGTAATCTGTTCGTTATCTGGTTGGAGCGCTTGAGATGTTTCGGCAACAAATGTCGCAACCACCGCCGAGAAGAGTGCAGCCTGTCTTGGGATTAGGACGACAATTAAAATGAATGTCTATCAATACTCACAAAAACAAGGAGACCGTCAATGATATTTCGAAAGCCTTCAATCATATCCGCATCATAATTCTCTGCTTCATCGAGGTAGACATTCCATATGCGCGCATTTTCTTTTACTTCTTCTCCCTCTTTTTCTGGGCTGTAAATCTTTGTATAGTCATAATTTCGACCACCTGGAAACATTATTATAAGTAAATGGTCTCAACAGACACTATGACAGGTCACAAAGCTACCAGAGGTTGTAATGCGCGATAGAAGAAAGTTCAGCATGGTTGAGTAGGAAAGAGGGTTGTTGTTATTGAATGGACAGCCAATTTATTCACAGCCTAAGCGATGGAAAGGAGTAGATAACAGATGATGATCGTTGATCATCTGTTAGGGGAAATGCGCAGGAAGAAAGTACCTTTTCAGGAACAATCAATGATACATAACGTGTTTCGGCCCGGCTCCGGCCCATACCAACACCTGCGCCAAGCCCAAGCCCCCAATGGGTGGCCTGGGTCCGCTTGGCTTGGCCTGTTAGAAATACAAGTAAGAATATATTTTTTCCCTGTGTCTGAGGTAAGTGACTTTATTTGACTGTACCTAGAATAAGTATAAATTTATTCTACAGTCCAGTCAGTAAATGTGTGGTTTCTTTAGTGTGTAATGTGATGCACCCCTCAGTCTGATGTAAGTGACTGAGGGTTCTAACTACAGCTGTCCAATATATCTATATTTCTGGTAGACAATGGGGTCATTGTCCACTGAGTGATAATGAGTGGCACAATGTGAGTGTGATGGCTCTGTGTGATGGTGGCAAGTGTTTGTGTGATATGTCAAAAGTCCAACATTCCTCCTTACCACAGACATTCCTCTATATGTGAGATTATGGCATTCATTTGAGATCAAAACATGGGCATAGATGTAAGGGGTTTATATGAGTCAAGGTTTTGCTGTTGAACATGAATATTTTAAGGTGTAAGAGACAACTAACAAGTTGTTGGTAAGCAGTGTTGTTGAGTATGCATTGCTTGTCTTGAGGGAGAGTGGTCTGGTCAATATGCCATAGTCTTGTGTTTAGATATAATGACTATAGTACTATAGCACTATACTTCTTGGACTTGATAGACACTGGTCAATTAGCAGAAACAACTGTATCAACATACCAGCTGCCCCCCAAGCAAGGCAATGAAACAGGCAAGTTTTTGCACTTGGAAGGATTTGGAATATCTAGAGGATTGTTTATGGTAAGGATGAGGAATATTGTTTAGCCCAAAACAGTTAATGAACAGTTACAAGGAGCAATAGAGTCTTTGCAGGGCATCCAGGTTCCTTCAACTCAACTGTGGTTGTTAACCAATGTTGCACTGCCTAAACAGCACTTCAAGGACACACCTCAATTGATTGAGTTGGTACAAGATACAGCCAGCACATAGCATGCCATTTGGAGCTATTCAGCTTATAAGAGAAATAGAAAGAGCCAGCCAAGCCTCATTAAAAATAACTTGGAGCTACATTTGCTACTAAAAGATATTAAAGAGGCTGAAAACACCCATAAAGGCAGAGGGCAAGTACTCAGGATAAAAGGAGTACAATATGCAGCACTGAAAGAGGCTAGTAGAGATGGAGAAGAATGCCAGTGTCTATCAAGAGTTATTATTATATGACAATAAGAGATCAAAAGCTGAATTAGTAAGTATCCAGTAATAGAGCCAACAACATGCCAGCACCTGCTGGTACACTGTGGCAGTGTGTGTTATATGGCCATAACCACATAGCTTTTATCAGTATTTTTCTTATTTAATATTATTTTATTATTATATTTTAGTATATATCAAGCAGCTGCTTTATAAGCAGCTTACTTTTTTGTTTAGACTACATTGATAATAGACTTGGCCTGGTCTGATTCAGTAAGTATAAACTCTAAGCTACCAAACCTTGTAACTCATTACATTTTTTTGAATCTTCCAGCTAGGAGCTATCTATTGCCTAGCAGCCAACATCAGATAAAGAGTCTGTTGACAGAACACTATAAGCCTCTTAAGTTTTGCACACAGCTGCATTATACAATTTTCAAACAAAGGATAATCATGAGTAACCCAGATCCTATGGTTACTACTGATAGTGGGTGCAATGCTTACAAATGGCAAGACAATCCAGCAAAAAGTTAAATAGCCCAGCTGTCAGAATTGGAGCTTGAATAGCCCAAAGCATGGAATTGAGGTTGGAATTTTGAAGTTGATGAGATAAGCAAGGAGGCTTGTAGAGCTAGCTGATGTGTCTGCCAGCAAGGGCTAACAGTGGCTGCAAGACAAGATGCTAAAAGGGTTAACTCCTTCAACCACCTCAGTTATAGAGGAGACTTTAATGGTCTAGTCAATTAGCTTCCAAGGGACCTTAGACAAGGCCAGACAGCCATTAAGTGCAGCAAGTGTGAAGCAGTAGCTAAACAAAATAAGTAATAGTAGTAGATATAGAAGTCAGAAGTATGGTAATAGGAGCTGATATTTATTGTGTGAAAATAGGAGTCAAAGCAGGAATAGATACTGATGCAGTAGGCTAATTGGTAAGTTTGTAGCCTTTAAGCAGTTGTTTCAGTTTTGTAATCTCAATGTCTGGAGCTTGTTTTAAAAATTAGCAAGGCATGCTTTTTAAGAGAGTCTTTGCCAGTCATTACTAATGCTGTTGAAGTGCAATACCTTATGAATCATCTACTGTTGCACTGTTTGTTTTGCATCCAGATTAAAGTTATAGTGCCAGGGATCTAGTTGCTGGAATTATGCTTATGCCATTTGTTTACCCATTTTTAGTAGGAATTAAGCTTTGAATAGTTGGGAATGTTACTTCCTGAGCCTAAACTTACCTTATTATTTGGAGCCCAACAGCAGTTTCCTTGCCAAATATTATTCCAGAGTGTTGCAGCATCCTTGAGTCATAGTATAGCTGATTTCTCTGCAGAAGTGGCAGAGACTGTTGCTAACATTGTTACCAGTGGAGCAAGTGTTAGCAATACTCATACTAATTATTGACTTAATTTGAGTTATGGCAGAAGTGATGGCAGCATTAATGGTGGCATTGAAATCTTTTTTCTTAATATAGCAATTAGCAGCAGGCTGAGGAATCAGTTAGTGATTAATGCTAAGAGTGCAGGAAGGATGCCTCAAACTCTTGCCAATTCAATGCTAGTATCAGTACTATTTAATGCTCATTTACCTGCCTCAAAGATGTCAATCTTGCTAGCTAGTAAGCTGTTAGTGCATGGTGGAGCATATGTGCCTCTAAACTGGAATAATAAGACTAGGCAAGCCACATTGGCCCATCTACTGCTAGGATGATAGAAGCCCTCCTTGAGGAGGTGCTGAAAGGGCCCATATTACTAGAAGCCAAGAATGTGAGAAGTCAAGTTTCACAATCTCATAATGGAAATGAAGCTAAGCAACTTAATGACTTTCCATGAGGAGACCATGAATTTGTCAACAAATGATGATATAAAAGCTGAGAACCAATAGCTAAAAACTGTGTATATCATTTGACTGCAGGTATTCTAGGATTTATACCCAGAAGTGACAAAATTCACCACTCAGGCATGACTAAAGCACTATGCTACAATATATATAGTAGCACTTAGTTGATAAGAGCATAATGTGCTTTATATATTCAATACAAAATATACTGATTTAATTGTTTGTGTTTTTGTACTAAAACTACAGATGTATTTGCAATGCAAGGCAGCAAGACAGTTAGGAGTATTAATCTCTTAGAGTTAGACATCTAAGAATTGTTCAGCATATTATAATCAGGATGTAGAATTAGAGCTAGTCAAGGCACTAGCTTAGGCACAAGAAGTGTCTAAGGTAAATCTGGTGAGTAACTTTCATATGCCAGCAGCCCATGGATGGTGGAAGGAGCCCCCTCACATACACACTCACAACTCTGAGATAGACCACCCAGGTCTGACTGGTCAAGCTAGCATAGCATGCAAAGTGGAAATTGAGGTACACAATCACATAGTATATCAGTGCATATGCAATAGTAACCTTAGGACTAAAAAACATTCTCTAATTAATAATCAGGGCATTAATTCTCTTAAAAATCAGGGCAGTATATTAATTATAGTTAAGAAGACTTCCTTGATTGGGATCAAAATTCAAGAACTGATGCCTATAGTAGATATCAAGGTGAGCACCCTAGATTAGCAACCCAAGAAGAAGGTAACTATGTTTTTAGCAGAGGATCTGGATATCTTTAGCAGGGCAGAAGGAGAAAATTGCTCTCTCAAGCCACTAATCTAGCAATGAGATTGCCTAGTCAGCATGAAGTTATGCATATAAATTGTGAAGCCAGGCATAACTATCTTTATTGAGTAGTTAAAGATGCCCTAAGAGTAATTTTATAGCTCCCTGATGGTGTAAGGCTGCACAAAACAGATAATAAGCATATTTAGGTATATTTTAGAGCATTTAAATTCAGTAACTTGAAGGACTGGGCAATGGATGTGTATTACTATTTGGTCATATATCTATACAGAGGGACCCTATGGAAAGAGAACAAATTTTTGTTTTACTAAAATTCCTAGCCAAAGAGGCCATGAGCTAGTTTTGATGAGTCAATCAGATTTAGTACAACTGAATATTTAAAGAAGTCCTTATTAGACTTTATAATTGATTTATACATCCCTCAATGCTGTAAACCATATGGTGAAATTTCCAGTCTGCCAGATAGACTGAGAAATTAGGTGTATAAGGATTATATAATACTCTGAATAACTATGCTCAGAATATAGCTATGTATCCAGATGGATATACTATGCCAGAAATGTTCTTGGATAGTATCCTAGTAGATATGCATTGCTATTTAATATGAGAGAATGGATTGTCCTTGGAGGTCAATGACATTAAGGAATTTATAGCTTATGCCATTCAATATAAACAATCTCTTAAGATTGTAAATCACTATGAGCAATGCAATAGCCACAGAGAAGGGAGCAAGTGTGTTGCTCCTATATCTATGCCCTTGCAGAGCTAACATTCCTAGTAGGAAAAGCCAATCTGGAGCAAGATTATAACTGCAATCTGTAAGTCATAATGCATAAAGCATCAGCTGAAAATTGAAGAAGTAGTTGCTCCACATCCAAAGCATATTTAGGATTGGAAATTATTTTAATTTCAGAGGACCTAATTAAACAAGTCCAATGGAGATGTGTTTTGCATGCAGTTAGTGCTACTATTTAAGTTAGTGGCTAAGGTAAAGATGGAAGTAAAATCAACTACTAGTAGATTAAGAGTAACTACACTAATGCTGCCATCAGAGAGATATCAGCAATAGATGAGCACTGTAAAGAGTGCTAATAGCCATTTTTTTTGGCTAACTATATTAGCTATCAACAGATTCATAAAATGTAAACTTAGCTGTAGTGATAACTAAAAAGTGGTGTTTAAAGGAGTTAATGGGGTGGCTCTAGTTAATAAAATGAGACAATGCTATATATTGCAAGTAATAGATAAACTGCAGTAGAAGCTGCATAAAGAGGTGTACAAAGGATTAGTAAGACAATATTTAGAGATAAATAGAAATTAGATATTTGACTAGTCAGCAATTAACTGCTTTGAGTTTGGCAGAAATAAATAACAGCTCATAAACTAGTAAGAATATAGCTAAGTGCAAGCAATGTGCAGTTGTTTAGCATCTATAGAAGTTTAGAAGTATATACTAAAGATAGATGAGGCTGCCAAAGACCATTGGCCTATGTTGTATAACTGCCTCAATCAATTAGTTTTTAGATTTTCTGATAAAATGAAAGTTTGTAAAAGCAATTACAAGCAAGCATACTTTAGTGGCTATTGGTTTTCTCAATTAGAGGACTGAGCTATCAATATCTGCTATTATTTGGCAGTTTAGTACTAAAGTGGCCCAGAAATAGACTATAAACAAGTCTTTGTACTTATAATATTCTTTAAAGAAGAAGTAAAAGCATAATATTAATACTATATTTTACACTGATATATTAGTTTCAAACTATAAGATATGATAAAGCTATTGATCATTAAAAAGTCTGAATAAAACAGACTTCTGCTGAAAACTGTAAACAGTTCTACTAGAAACTGTAGGCAAATGACATAGCTAGACCACCTTAAAAATCTCTCTTCAAATTATATTAAATTAGCCTTATTGATAGCCTAGATATTAAAAAATTGGCTCATTAGTATTTTGATCTAATGCACACTCAAATCAATCATGTGACACTAGTCATGTGACTATGCTCAGGTTTTCAAAGATCAGGTGATTTATCTTAAATAATTAGAATCTTCAGTGCATTAATAACAAATTAAGGCAATTATTGCAGATCTGATAAAATTTAATGAGATCTGATGGCATTATCAAAGATATAATTGCATTAACTGATAAGATAGTTTACTGCTAAATGGGGTTGTAGCTGTGCAAGGCTATCAATTTAGCATTACACCTTAATAATAAAATGGGCATATCTCAGCAGAAATATATAAAAATCTCTATATATTAAGTATCATTTTGATTACCTAATCAATTAGCACACAATGAAAGTTGTTTGAAGATGTTCCATGGCAACCTGATAGAGAGATTAGCAATTTAATGGAAAAAGCTAAATTTAGTTATTGAGAAAAATTGAGCAGGCTTTAGTAAAATGCTTATATATTAACAAAAAGACCACTAATGTTGGTTTGTTGAAAAGGTCTAATCAATTCACACCTGATGAAAAAATTTTGAAGGCATTTGATGAAGAACTGAAGGAAATATTAATAATTTATAGAATTAGAACACTCAAAACATTGAAAAATCCTCTCTTAGCTAGGAAAATTTATACCAAGTCTCCTAAGACCAAAAAAAAATGAAGGATTAATAGCCAAAAAACAGCCCAGAATAATCAGAAAATGTTATACATTACAAAAAGGAGAAATAATATAAATAGAGGGGGATTCTATGACATTTAGTAGAATGCTGATTGTCTATACTCAGAATCCCCAGAAAGTGAATATCTTAGGCCCAAAGCAGTGGTATACTTCATGTTATTAGTTTAATATGCTTTTTGAACCTTTTTTTAGTATAACTAAGGTTGCATTGACTAAAAACCAATAAACTCTATTACTTATCTATATATTTGTGAAATGTAATTTAGTCCAAAAACTTAGTGAAAGCTGGTTTATTTGTAATTGCTTCTATTCAGACTCATCCAAATAACCTAATTTTGCATCAATATAGTACTATTCAAGTTTTATGAGTTTTTGAAGGTATTTAACAAGTTGCAGTCTAAGTATTTCATAGCTTATCAAAAACATAATTTAGGCATTGATTTCATTGATAGTGTGTTGGTCCCTTATTCAAGCAAGCTGTACTACCTGGCACTAGTAGAACTACAAGCACTGCATGAATTTATTGATAAAAACTTAGATTTATGCACTATTCTAGAAGTATAAATAGCTTAAGGCTTTCTAAGCAGTAAAACACTTAGGCTAGAAGCTTGTTAAAAACCCTCTATAGGTCTAAAGATTAGTTATTCTAAGAAGCAATACAAGTTTAATATATCAAATTTATTATAAAAAGTCCAATATAGAAGAAAATTCTATTTAAGCCAATAAAAAAGCCCCAGAACTATTAGTATTACTTATACTAAGTATTACATCAGATCTCACCATGACCAGTGCAAGTTGCTAATTAAAAACTAGCTTCCTTTTACATAATATAGTTAATACCTATTCTAATGCATATTCAAATAAAGTATGCCAATAAATCTTATAAGTGTAATTAAATGCCAACTTAAAGTATGTATTTTTAAGACTAGGCCAGCCAAAAATAAATGCATATTGTGTTAATTGCTCCAGATTAAATAGATGCTCCACTACTAATGCTGATATTAATTTTAATATAACTTAGTTATTTTTATCAAGTCATATTAACTATAGCACCATATTGAAGGAGCCACATTATCTCATTCTCCACTGTTAGTTTTAGATCCTAGAACATCTAGTTCTATTAGTGCACTACAGCCCTCATAACTTTATCTTGCAAAGCAGGCACTACTGACTTTACAAAGTGTTTAAAGGCACTAAACAATATAAATTCAATAATCTAATCCTAGTGATGCACTAATTTATTGAAAATATAATAAAAGAGCTGCTTAAGCTCTATCAAATTGAGGAAAAACCTTAAAAAAGCATGCTTGTACATCACCAATTTAGGTAACTTAGCAGGTAGGCCATTTTTTTATTTATAGACCTTAGCATTATTAGTATTTACACTAATAAATATAATATTTGTATATAAGAAGCAATATAAACAATTGTCCACTTTTATGGCTCATTTATTTTGTGCTGCTGCACCTTATATCTTAGCTGCACTGGCTAGTACTATTGCTGCTACATAAGCATTTGCTCTAAAAGTCTTCTTATTAATAAAGGCCTTTACCTCCTATTATCATATTTTGAGCCATTATTTGTCCAGGTTTCATCTAAATTTACAAGCCTTACACAAGTCTAACTTATTAAGTTGTATATTAAGGAGCCTTTGGCAGAGCTTCACTTTACAGAAGTTACATTTATAGATAAAGCTAACTTTTCACAAGTTAAACTCTTTCAAAGCTCTTTAAACACAGTATAGCTTGGCCAAAAGAGGCTATAAATATATAAAAAGCCACTAATTTAGTTAATGGCTCACTGATATAGTCAAAAAAAGAAGAAAAAAATTCTCTGATTAAGTTAATTAGCCAATTATTAAACTCTTATAATTATGCTTATATATAAGTATAGCAGATTACTTGCCAATATTCAGATGCAAAGTCATGCTCTTAGATTATTTATTCTTATCACATAGCTCTGGCTACTCATAGCTATCTTAGCTAAGTCTTCTATTTGTCTCCCTATAGTATGCTTATTGGCATCACTATTACTTTTCTATATTCTTAGCATAATTAGCTAACTGCTCCAGCTACTGCACTTATTGTAGTTCTGAGTACTTATTTAGAGCAATTAGCTTATTATAATAAGCCAATGGTTCTCATGTTATATTGCGTAATACCACGTGACCCAGCCGCCAGATGGTCACAACCAGGTCCCAGACGTCATTTCATTGATTCCCAGATCGCGTGACCTTCCAACATGTGCCGAACCCGTGCTTCCCTTCCGCCTGCCCCACCACAAAGGTGAACCACAAAGGTATTGACTGCTTTAGAACTTCACTCATGACTTCTGTTGTCACGTTCTTCCAACCGTCAACTGCAATCCCATCTTCACCTACAACCTTTTGTATATCAGAAATATCAAAATGATGGCTGGCCCAGGCTCTGCGGTAACAGAACACTTGTTTGAATGAGGGCTTGAAGACAAGTGCTTGTAGCAGCAACTTGCGAAAGTCACATGTGGTCAATAGCATTCCATTCTTACTGCTGATGATGTCCTAACAAACAACCTGCGCTCCCTAAGCTCCAATGCTTACAAATCCCTCCGGTAATGTCCTCTGCAGCCTCGCACACTTCGGGTAGAACCACATCCCCTCCTTCCTCCACTTGCCCTTCTTCTATCGCTCTATACCTCCCCGATGCCCATACTTTCTAGGGCGCTCTCCACCTCCATTTG
>QLON01000148.1:103587-113777 GCA_003313675.1 Termitomyces heimii | reverse complement strand
TTGTTTTTTTTTTTTTTTTTTTTGCATTCAAGCCTAATATCCTTCCTGGTCCTCCATTTGGCAAAAGACTGTTGTCATTTCATCCATCAATGCCAAATATATGGCAATGGCTCATGCAATGAGAGAAGGCCTATCCATTCGTTATATTCTCACATCACTCGCCCTACCTATTCCTTGACCTTTTCCTCTTTTCTGCAACAACGAAAGTGCCTTAGACATGGCAAATTCTGATTCTACAAGCTCTCGATCAAAACATATTGACATTAGGTATCACTTTATTTGAGAGAATATTGAAGTTTTGTCTTGCTTCTGGGGTCAGGCAACGGGGCTCGTAACCTATTGAGATTTGACACGCAATGATTTGTCTGGATAACGTACCTCAGTTCATGTGCGTCATGCGAGTATGAACTGAGGTATGACAAGTAAAGAAAATAAACTTGAAGGTGGTGTAGCCGAACACACGCGATGACCGTCACCTAGCAGGTGACAAACGCAAGAGAAGATCGCGTTCACCCTTTGACAAAATGCGGGCGGGGAGGAGACGACTATGGCGTCGGTCTTTCCACTACAATCAAACAACACTCCAAAAAAATAATATATATATATATGATTAATTATTTCCAATCAACGTTCGGCTAATACCGCGGAATAGTCACCTGATCAGGGAACAATTGTTCAGAGTTGAATGTTCAACCCTCGCAACCACCAAACAAATCAGGAAACCAGTCTTTCTTGATCTTTTCCAGCATCGCTGGTTTGCTCACTGATCTCATCTAACTTTTCCAGAAAGAACTTGAACGTATGCTCATGTCGACCCCCACCGTGACGTTTCCTGTGGAAATATTATCCAACATCGTTCGACAAGCCACCTTGGTGCCAGAATTACACGATACTTCTCCCTCAATCTATTTCGAGAGTCGCAATACAATAATCGCAGAGTTTTGCGAGTCCATGAAAACAAAAGTCTCTCTCTCTTTGGTTTCGAAGTCTTTCCATGACGTTATGGAGAATTACCTCTATGAAGTTGTGATGGCATTCCGGTTCGAATACGTTCCAATCCTCCTTGAACGTCTGCAATCCACAGCACCTAGGTCTACCATCCCTCGGGGACATCGGTGTCAGCGCCTTGACCTCTATCTCGGTGTCGGCGATCTTCGGTATAAAGACGAGGCCTGGTATGAAGGCGGTCACACTTTATGGGGACTGATTCCTGCGTGTCCCAACCTGAAGATTCTAGTGGCTCGAGTAGTTTCAGCCAGGTCTCTGCCGTGTCTTACTCATAACGCTTTGTGGAAGACTATTGCCACGTGTTTAGCAAAGACCATTTGTCGCCTTGACTTGTATGGATTTGAGATTCGTATGGATCGTGTGGAGATGATGCTACGATATCTTACAGAACTAGAAGCGTGCAGTATTGTGAATGTCAGCACTTTCGATTCCCTGAAGGATACGTACGATGAAGAGGAACCGAAGCGGCGTATTATTCGTCGAGGGAGTTGCAAGTCATCTTCGTTGATCGAAGATGACTGGGATTATTCGAAGCCTTCCGGTTACTTCAACGCTTCGACCGTGTCGGAATTCAAGGCAGCCAAAGAAAATTCTTGTTGGCCGCCATTCAATGCTTCCGCACCATACACTCTTTCACATCTACACACATTGCGTCTTGACATCTTTGATTCTAAGAGGATGAATCAATTCAAGTGCCCTCGTCTGCGTCATCTCGATATGTACTGTTATTCCACGACTGAATGTCTCAGCAGTAGTCGAGGGTTTTTCCCAGCATCTCTTTCACACCTCGTGTATGCTGGAAAGGCTTCTTCTATTGCACAAATAATCGGATTTTTTCCTCGGTTGCGGCATTTGACTCTTTCTGTTGAATATAGCAACATTCCTGATTCCCAATTCACGCATCCTCACCTATCCCTCGAAGTCGTTGAGCTGACTACCTGGTATAGATTCTTCAAGCCTCAGCCACAGATCAAAGACATTCTTGCCGGTGTTGAAGCCGAGAAATTACCCAGCCTACGTCTGATCCAAGTCACCCGACCTGGTTATTCTAATGATGTATTTCTTGATGAGGAGAAGGCTTGTGCAGATTTAGGTGTAACTTTGCAAGTTGTCATAAGAGAAGAACCCGTCTTCTCTCGCATGGCTCCAGAACACCACGGCTGACCTTATAGTTGTCATGTAAGTCCTCGGGATGTTTATCGCGTATAAAGATTGATGTATGATAGGTCCCTCTATCATGAGTTAAGTCAAAGACCACTCGAGGAATTCAACAGTGATTTCCTAGCCGCATAGTATTCAAATATGATGATGAAATGTCACATGCTAGTGTTGACACACAGAAGTCATGAACGTGTGCAAGTTACATAGCTCAGTCCTCTTCTATCGTACCTCAAGTGTACAACTATATTCTACTCTGTCCATTGCATATTGTGTTCCGCGAAAGATACACTTACGACCTGCAGCCCCACTCCGACACATTCTATATGTGCAGGCCGAATGCAAAAACGATGGTATCCCCCCTCTGATACTGGGCTGCCGGTTTTACACAGTAACAAGACGCTTGTGTTACTTGAGAGCAGAGATAAATTGTCAGCTTAACCAGCCGCTTTGTTAGGCCTTGCTGCCTTGTCATTGAAAACTCGATTACACCCTTGTTCAAGAACAATGACGCCACACTTAACATGAAGAATAAACAAAAGTCCCTATTCAAAACGAAAATACAGACATATTATTGTTGTCAAGCGGTACTAAGCCTTTGTTACTATTACTCCGCGTATTGCACCATGATTCGCTTAATCGATGTCCAAGTCTTGTCCACAAAGGTAGAGAGCTTTCATATTCAACAAGAAAAGAGTTATTATCCCTTGTCGCTATGCAAAATCTTGTGTGAAGACTTATAGTATATTGTTTTGTTGTACCTCAGACAAGAAAAAGCACCCACATATGTTTTTATAGTGAGTATGCATCAATTACTACGGATAGTCGATAAATTCCGGGGTCGAATCCTTTCTACATAAACTTCATCCCCGACGTAACCACTACATAACTACTTTCCTCGCCTAAACGGTGTCCCATTTTCTTCAGCACAACCAGTCGCCTATCGAATCGTTACCCCATGTCCTCAGGTTCCAAGCGATATCTCTACGAGAAGGCCCGGAAGCCTTCTACGAATAAAGGGTCGGATGTCGACGTCCTTTATATCTGGTGTGCGGACTCCCAAAACAAGGATTTATCTATCAATACAGGCAACGAAGCTAAGGCTCGGAAGGCGTATACGATTTTTCATCATCTCACATCCGCAATACTGGACCCCGCACAAATTCACCTTCGAGCAGTGCTCTACAAGATGGTGGAAACTTACAAGGATTCCGACGAGGTGATGAAGTCTATGCTCAAATCTCTGCAGTCGAACCCCCCAACTCTATCGCTTTTTAAATTTAGTCAGAATGATAGTAGTATGGGCTTCACTGATATGAACTTGAAGGATTACATTTTCATTTGCGACAAACTGTCGTCCGCCCTTGAAAACAGCGACGGTGAGCATATTCATTATATTCATTCCGAGTCTCATCATCGACCCTGCAGATAACAGTCCCCTTGGGATACGACTCAAATTTCTAGTCTTCAACACGCTCTGGCATGAATTAGCTCACTGGTTACATCACGATCCTGATATCAGGAAGTACTCCGGAACTGACCAGCGATGGAGAGACTTTTTTGGAAATAATGTTTCCAGTGGAAGCGACAAAGACAAGCGACAGGGAGAAGCGGGATACTTTGTAGAAGGTATGATGTGGGGCGGAATTATTACCTTTGCGCTCCCCTTCAGACCATATGGGCAGCGAGATCCGGTACCGGGACTGTATCAGAGACAAATGAGTTCAATAGACAGCGCTCGTCCCTGGAACGACGTCGCACTTGTCCTCCGACAGACAGGGGATTTTACTGATCTTGATAGAGATGATATATGTGAGTCATCGTTGGTCCGCATTACAGGTTTTCTGAATTATATGCAATTAGCTTTAAATGCTATGGCCAAGCGTCTCATTCCTGGCGCAGTAGTCACTCCCTTCACAGCCGACGAACTTACTCCTTTGTATGTACTTCAAAAACAAGGTGGAAAGATAGGTTGGACCCTCAAGGACCCAACGGAAACTGAGGGGGAGACGCGCACAAGAAAACGTCGAAAGATCAATTACAGGGAACGGTCCGAGCAGGGACTCACCATTCCAGACCATATTAATGTTCTATATGCTATCGAAGAACATGTAGTAATTGAAAGTGGCGAGTTCATCATAGTGGAGGAACAGGATTGATTGATTCACCTAGTATCAACTGATGTATAGCAGTAGTACGGACCCTTGTTTCGATAATCAGAGAAGTTTGAATGATATTCGACGCATAATTGACATTGTTTAAGGGTGTTAGCGTCTGAACTCTCACGAACAAATATGATCCTGGTCTATGAAGAAGCAACATGTGAGTCATCAGTCTTACAATGACACTTGCTGAAGTGGTCTCTGACATTAGTAACCCAGTAATGGGTGCCCCCAAGCTTAGCATCAATTTGATGATGTAGGCTATGAATTGCTTATTGTCAATGTTTGCACCCTAATTGTTTGCTTTAACTCAAGCTGTTCTCATAGCCTTGAAGTGGGTTCCTATGTTTGCCCTGTCCATATACTTGATTACATTCAACTCCTCCTTGGCATGCAAGAGGCCTAGGTTTAACTTAGCTTCATAGATTGCCATCAACAAATCAACAAAACCAATGCATCTGCAGCTAAACCATTCATTTTAACTTCTGCACCAATTGGGTTTACAATGTTCAATGTGATCATGTTCTTAACATATGCATTATGCTGGAGCCCTTCTTCTACAGTGGGGTTTGGGGCCCCCCACTACAAGGTTGGTGTGTTTGGTGCTGCAACTGAAGACCTAGTAATTTCTTTCTCATTATTGTCTGGGGCAAGGATGGGACAGGACTCTTAATTGTATTGGTGAAGTCTCTAAGTAGAACTAGAGACTAAGCTACATGATGATACATCTGTCTCAACAATGAGACAAGATAAAGCTATTGATCATTAAAAAGTCTGAATAAAACAGACTTCTGCTGAAAACTGTAGGCAAATGACATAGCCAGAACTGCCTTAAAAAGCCCTCTCCATATCATGTTAAATTAGCCTTATCAGTGGCCTAGGTGTTGAGAAATTAGCTTATTAGTATTTTGATCTAACAAACACCCAAATCAATCATGTAACTATAGTCATGTGACATGTGCACTCAAATCAATATGTGATTATGATCATGTGACTTATCTTGAAGAAAGCATCATACCTTATTAATAAAATGGGCATTTCTCAGCAGGAATACATGTGTACCCCTACATATTGGGTATTGTTTTGATCACCTGATCAATTCACACACAATGAAAGTTGTCCAAAGGCATTCCATGGCAAACTGATAGAGGGAGCAATTTGATGCTCATCAAGATGTAAGCATTTTACTGACACTTGCTCAATTTTCCTCAATGACTAAATTTAGCTTTTCCCATCAAATTGCTGATTTCTCAACACCTAGGCAACTGATAAGGCTAAGTTAACATAATATGGAGAGGGCTTTTTAAGGTGGTTCTGGCTATATCATTTGTCTACAGTTTTTAGCAGAAGTTTGTTTTATTCAAACTTTTTGATGATTAATAGCTTTATCTTATCTCATTGTTGAGACAAATGTATCAATGAATGCATCACATTTCATTTGTAGAATCTTACATGGGTGCAGACAACAGGAGGAAAAATTCTGATGCTAATTGCAGTAAATCATGCAGGTGCTAGCTGCAAGGCATAGTACCTGGCTAATAACACAAAAGAAAACATTTCAGCCTGCCTAGAGTCTATCAATGCACATGTAAAAACACAACATAGTGCAAGAGTTAAGTGCATATGAACTGATGAAGAACAAGAGTTTGAGAATAAACTATTGAATATGTACTGCATTATAAGGGGAATCAAATATAAGACAACACCACCACACTCCTCAGCAGCAAATGGAGTGATTAAAAATAGAAACTGCACAATTCTTGACTTGGCACAAAGTATGCTCAGGCATTCCAGACTGCTCACATATTAATTGAGCAAAGCAACATCCACCATTGTGTATATACTTAATGTTGTACTAAGCTCAGGCACCTAGGAAAACTTTTTTATAAACTATGTTCAAACTCAACATCTCATATCTGCAACCATTTGAATGCACAGCATATGCAAAATTACTTAAAGAAGATATGAAAAGCAAACTTTATGCTAAATCAACAAAATGCACATTAATAGGCTATTTTGTTAAGAAGATCACAACTTGCTAGAAAAACCAACTAAATGCATTTTCAAATTACAAGATGTCATATTTAAAGAGAGAACCTTATACAAAACCTTATAAGATAAACATGATAAACAAGCAGTAGATGTACTTGATTCTTTTAACCTCCTCCATTTTAAAATACCTGTATAACTAGACATTTAGTACAATTCAATTTTCATGCATGCATTTATCTTCTTAATCTTTTAACTTCCTTCCAACACTTTGTTCACCAAGTGTCTCCCTGTTTCTTACCTCACTTCCATTAGCATCCTCATTGCTGCTTAATTGTCCATTTCCATCATTGCATCTTATATTTTATTTCAACTACTCACTTTCCTTTTCAATTATTTCATGCTTAAAATTTAGCCCATGCACTGCCTGATAAATATCTTATGTTTTTGTCAGATTTTGAATATTTTGTCAGCACTTTTACTTTGCTTCAAAACTGTTGATATAGCACTGCTTCCACCCTTATCTTTTCTTGACATCCTGACATATCTGAATAAATCATTATCTCTGCCTTATTGTATCTTTTCCTCTCTTCTTCCTCTTTTATTATATAATTTATTGTTGCCTTGATTGGGTATTGCTGTAAGGGCAACTTCTGGAGGCTGTGGCTCAGTTACATAGATATATTAATAAAGGTAATATAAGTACAGATAATAAGGTGCTAACATGGTAGAGGGAGATCTAAAGAGAATAAGTCTAGAGATACACTCTACTCATTAATAGAAAATATTCTGAGGTCAAGTCATGTAACATCATAGTTTGACATTGTCATGCTAATATTATGCAGCATGACTAATATAACTTATGTTATAGTTATAGCCACAGTTATATTACAAGTCATATAGTTACTAGGTCATGAAGCCATATAAATTGAATTACTTTCCCAGAATCTGGCAAATGTCAGGGGACTCCTCATTTCCTTCTTTCCTTTCTTCTTTCACTTCTTATTCCTTCACTCTCCTTTCATTCATTTCTCTACTTCTTTTATCTTCTCTCATGGTGTTGTTTCTATTCTCTCAACACTATCTATTAACACTATTTTCAACCTTTAAGGTGCTCTAGTTCTTTAGCTATCATCTAGACAAGTGTGGACCCTCCAGCACTGCTTCCAGGCTGCTTATATAAGCCGGAGTTTGCCTTTCTGACTTCTAAAGTCCGGAGTTTTCCTGCCTTGTTTGCACTATTGTTTGGTTAGTTAATTTTTGAGTTTTTAAGGTTTTGTTGTACTGTACAGTTGTTTCCCATGCTTCAGAAGCCCCAGAAGCATCCAACCTGGCATAGAGAATCCCCAGACTTGTTCTCTTTGGATCTCCCTCTGCCAGGTAAGTAGTTATTATAATATTGTCAGTACATATTCTAATACACTTTGGATCTCCCTCTGCCAGCTGTGTGACTGAGCCATAGCTTCCAGAGGTTGCCCTTATAGCAAAGGCTTCAAATAAATAATAAAGTTTGTTCCCATAGTCCAATCAGTGAGGAGTTTGATGAAGGCAGTAGAAGGCAGATGAATTAGGGTGAAAAAGCTTGAAAATTAGAAGAAATCATGGGGTAAGGGGGTAAGGAACTTTCAAAAAAGTGGCTCCCTAAAAATTGCCAGTTTGGTGGTTGCTGTACTATTGCAATAGTCTCCATGTTATCAGGATGGTGTTCCAATAATTTTATGATGTGGTGCAATGAGGCCTTATGTCTTCTAATCAATTTTGCTGCTATTGTGTTAGATTGTGCAAAGAATAATTTTCTGGCATTTTTGCTATATGCACTGCTACAGCTATACATTTTCTTGATTTTGCTTGTTATCAGTATCAGTTCTGTATATGCATTGAGCATATTAGTTGAAGTTATCCTCAACATTCCTATAATCTAGATGATGCCTGCTCTCTACACTCTTTTCATTTTTTTGTGACACTTACAAGTCTCTAATGACCCATTGAGTCTCAGTGGGCTTTACATGAAAAGACTGGGAGTAATACTTACAGAGCCTGTTGTAACATGTTAAGTCAGTTGGATGGCTTCACATGCAAAAGTTAGCATTTACATAGTTTTTTTCTTTGCTGAGTGACTTTCTGTGGCAATACTTGCCCCTCATAAATGTCAGGTTCTGCTGAGTCAGGGGCTTTCTGGGAAAGCAATGCCCTTACAAGGTGGACTTGATCTGTGGATACTCAGGTGTCTGGAGCTCTGGGGCTAGGGATCCAGGGTTCAAGATGTGGACAGGGGGTGGTCCCAGGGAATGGAACCTGATTCTGGGGCTTTGGGTGTTTTAGAGGCAAGCTTAGAGCATGTGATTATTCAGGCATGCCAGTCAAAGCATACCAGTCAGTGTATACCAGTCAAGCAAAAGGGCATGCAACAATTCAAGTTAATATCAAGACTAGCAAATACAACAGAAAACTATGCTATAAGTACTATAGGGTCAGGTCTTGGGGTTCCAGGGTGTCTAGGACAGGTTCTGGAAGGCATTGAGCAGCAGGCAGGGACTGTATACTTGGATTGTGTGTGTGGAGCATGCAATCAATTGGTGTAGAGGGAGCTGTGATGCATGATGGCCAGAAGCATGTCATGCAATCTAATTGTTGATGATGGTTGATCCTGGGGTCCATGATGCAGGGTTCCCAGGGGAGTTGGCTAATGGCAGTTGTGATGCATGTGATGGCAGCATTGGCAGCTGTGATGGTGGGGCACATTGTGGGGTTGACAAAAGAGGGTCCCAGATGGGGTTCTGGGGTTATTTCAGGAAACTCCAGAGGGGGCCATAACATCACCCCTCCCTCAGCACCAAGACTCTCTGAGGCACACATAACTGGTGGTTTAGACCAGGGTCCAATTATGGAATCTGGCAGCTGACCTGCCACATATTGAAAAAAAAAATTTACTAT
This sequence comes from Termitomyces heimii, assembly GCA_003313675.1. Classification (NCBI taxonomy): domain Eukaryota; kingdom Fungi; phylum Basidiomycota; class Agaricomycetes; order Agaricales; family Lyophyllaceae; genus Termitomyces; species Termitomyces heimii. The sequence goes on along the minus strand of QLON01000148.1, from coordinate 104,526 downwards.
CAACTTAACCATGTTGCATATGCTGATGCATTCCTCAATGCCTCTGCCCACTAACAAAGTGGCTCTCTTAGTTGCATGGGAAGCCCAGGGTCTTCCCGCCCATGCTTGGTATATGAGCAATGGACTAGTGAGTGGTCTCTTACCTCTGGTCTCTTTGCTGATTTTGGCATAGTACAACCACTGCACTTGATGATGGGTCCCCTGCCTGTTTGAGGTCCTGGGCCCCTTGTCCTGCTGAGACATGGCCATGTATGAGGCATGCTGCCTCAACCACAAGTGGTGTTGAATGTCGGTACTATGGAGGGCATATTGCATCTCTTGGAAGCAAGGATGGCTGCTGGGGAGAATCACCCAGAGGATGGGAGTCAAGAAGCAGGACTGGGTGGTGGAGCCAGTAGAGGAGGCACCCACAGAGGTGTCTGGTGAGGGGTTGGGGGGCCAAGGGGGCAAGGGAGGAGGCAGCACACTGGAGGAAGCTGGAGGGGGACTATGAGATGGCCCTCCAAGAGCTGGAGGAGGTGAGGGTGGTCCAGGGGGAAGAGGAGGTGGGGCCCCTGGGGCAGGGCTAGTTGAAGTCCTGCATTAGGATGCAGTAATTGGGCATATGGCCTCCCTAAGTGAGTGCTCCCTTTTTTTTGCAGTTGGATTGGTACTGATATCCCCAGGCTAGGCCTGAGAGCATTGCTTACTCCTGGACAGAGCTGCTATGGCACTCTCATCTCTGCAGGAGAAGTTGCAGATGGAGGTAAGGAATCCCAGGGTGGAGCAGGGTCTGGACTTGCTGGAGAGGCTGGTGATGGCTTACTGCTGGAGAAATGTTTCAACCCTAAGGTTGTGGTTTGAGCAGATTCTGGACAAGAGCAAACAGCTCCTGTCTTGAAATCAATTGGCCAAGGAGGTATGGTGGGAGCATGGTCTGGGGGGGGGGGGGGGGGGGGG
>QLON01000148.1:0-103579 GCA_003313675.1 Termitomyces heimii | reverse complement strand
TGAGGGAGGGTTTCCAAGGCTGGCCGAAGGGGGGAAAAGGTGAGGGTAGATCAAGCTCTCCCCAGACTTAAAGGTCTGCACTCAGTGTTCCACATCTGCCTCCTAGAGTGACACCCCCTGGACCCCTTTCCCAAGCAATGCCCTGAACCCCCTTCCCTAGTCAAGGTCAAGGACAAGTACCACTATGAGGTTAAAGATATCTTTGACTTCTGGAACATTTATAGATGACCTCACTTTCTTGTACAATAGCAGAGATATGGCCCAGAGGACAATACTTAGAAACTATGCTAAAACCTCAAAGGCACCCTTGACAAACTCCAGGACTTCCAGCAATGGCACCTGGGAAACAACCCTCCCAGGTGCAGGACTTACAGATGGCAGTAGTAGGCATAATCTCCACCTTTGGACTTATTCTCTTCCACAGTAGTGCCCCAAAGTCTGGGCAAGACTAATTATATACATTTTATACATATACTAATCTACAGACAATGGCAAGAAAACAGGGGCCTCTAGAGCTGGGGCCTTGAACTCCGTCAACAAGATGCCTTAGCCGACACACAGAACCTTGTCCCCCCAGTCCCTCGCACCCGCAATCATGGCCACCCCCACTCTATGCATTTACCCCCAACCCGCACACGTGTAAAGTCCTCTTTGACCCACAGCTTTACCTTGTGCCGCCGCCCAAAGAGTTGTTCAAGTCAGAATTGCCCATTGTGCAGACTGCACCTAGCATGCTTGCTGCCCAGAACTAGCTGCCCTCACCGCTGAGTCCAGAAAAGACATCAAACACTGCCATGCCATCATTGTCCACTGCAGACACCACCATGCCACAGCAGAATCAAACCCCCACACTGCATGGACAGAGTCAGCTGCACCCAATGCTTCCACAAAGAATAAAAATGAGAAGAAGAATTCAACCCAGAAGGCAGCAAGAAAATCGGGAGCAGACGTTTCAGTCAACGATGTCGAAAATGCAACAGAAACGCATTGATTACATTGAATGGCGATTGAGGGAGTTGGAAAGTTTTGGTGAGGAGTTGTTGATGAATCAAGAGCTGGGCTGGAAATCAGGAATAGTGGTTTATACAAGATACTTGTAGACAATGCCTGCTTGGACATGGGGCAAAGGACATAATAGATGAGTCTCTCATCTTACCAAATCATTATATCAATGAACATGTAGTAAAAAAGTGTGACTAGTCAAAGCCAGATACTAGGTAGAGGGTGTTGTAATTAGAGGTAAAGTATGAGTAGAAATATACCTCAGTCTTGTGCACATTCAAACAAAACATATAACAGAAGCAAAAAACATATTTGTGACATGCATAGGTTTTTCTGCCCATGCTCTACATGAGGCTGTGCATGCTGTGCTGTTCAAATGGTCCATACCATCAGAAACCACTGCAATGCTATGATTAAAATGAGCAGCTGTGTGCAGTTCCACAAATAGCCAACAGCATGCTGTGGAAAGTGGTATAAAATCAAATTATCGATCAATGTTACACTCAATCCACTTACTGCTACTCTCCAAGCAGCTTTTAAGGACACAATTTTAATCCATGCCACTTCCAAGGTTCGTTATTCTGATGAGCTGCTCAGTAACAAACTTGAGGGGTACTTGTACTTGTCAACAGATGGCTCTTCCCCCAAAAAACTCGCCGCAATGATTTTACACCATCTGACATTCCAGAAAATGAGCTCAAAAAAGAGTACATGCTCTCAGAAGCACAGTGTAATGACATCTACCAAGAAAGCCTGCGCAATTTCTGGCTCAATTTTGTAGAAGAGGAGACAGCTCGGTCCATGGGAGATCGTGCACGATGGGATGAATTTGATCATACGATAATGGATTTTCATGATATTTCCCAGAAGAATCGCCTACGATGGCAAGAACTGTACGAGAAAAGTGAAGCACTCTGAGAGGAGAGGTTTCATAAAGCTGATGCCGCACGAGAGGCTATATTCAATGTAGGACAGCAAAATCGTGCACCATGCTTTTGAAATCGAGCAGGAGTGGCACAAAAAGAAAGCAGAGTCGCATGGTACAGTATGAAAGGAACTTCTCAGCAATGCTCGTCAGAAATTGGCCAAGAGATGCGATGCTCTCAATGTTGCTTTGGTGGACCAATTTGATAGACTCATGTTGAGGGAGAAAGCAATGGTGGAAGTTGCCAAGGAATAGTCAAGTCAGGATACGGTAAGCTTTGGAGACGATTATAATCCAAATTCTGACAGTATGTAATCAGCTTGTACCTGCAGCTCCTGATGCAGACTCAGGGGCCGGTGAACTTGTCCATTCATCAACATCTTCATCAAGTTTCTCATCTTGTGCTGACATCCTCGAATCCTTGACACAGCTGACATCTATTGAATCTAGTGAGTAAGAGTATATAAGAATTTCCAAGTCATGTCCATCAATGAAAAGTCCAATTCAAGCCTCTTCTTCATCTCATCTTGAAAGCCTCAATTCCTTGCTACAGCCAGCCTCTACTAAATCAAATGACAAGCAGGAGCTAACGTCTCATCCTGTTGAACAAGACAGTCCAGAGGAGAGCACTCGAAGAAGAAAAGAATCTCTCATCTTTTACTTGCTCCCAAGAGCAGTGGCAAGAAGCATTTATGCTGGATGAAAGCAAAAGAGATCACATGTTTCTTAATTTGGAGGCTGTACTGGACACTAGAGAGTCTCACTGCCAGAGTATCTTTGATAGAAGAATGGAAATTTGGTCAACAACAAAGCAACTCAGTAGTTTTGAAGAACATTTTAGGAAAGAGATTTCGCATTCAAAAGTCTTTGAATCGGCTGAGAACATGCATTTTGGGGAGTTCAATATGTCAATGTCCTTCATTGAGGATCGAGCAAACACGGAGGCGGATTTGGAAGAGATGTGGTTCAATACTCAGAAGGACATGATTTTGAGGCAATACAATAGGCAAACCATACAACTTGACCAACATATTGCTGCAGACCAGGTCATCTGGTTTGAGTTTATTGTCACGACCCCCTCCGGAGTCCCCCAGGACAACCCTAGAACCCCATCCAGGACCCTCTTTTGTCAATCCCACAATGTGCCCTGCCTCCACAGCTGCTGACGCCGCCATCACATGCATCACAACCACCATCAGCCAACCCCCCCAGGAACCTTGCATCACAGACCCTGGGATTGACTGCCATCAACAATTGGATCATGCAACCTGCTTCCGGCCATTATGCATCACAATTCCCTTTGTGCCAATTGATTGCATGCCCCACACATGCAATCCAAGTATACAGTCTCTGCCCACTACTCAATGCCTCCCGGAACTCCAAGACTCAACCCCGTAGTACTTATAGCATAGTTCCCCATTGTATTCACTAGTCTTGATATTAACTTGAATTATTGCATGCCCTCTTGCTTGACTGGTACACACTGACTGGTATGCTTTGACTGGCATGCCTGAATAATTGCATGCTCTAAGCTTGCCTCTAAAACATCCAAAGCTCCAGGATCAGGTTTCATTGCCCAGGACCACCCCCCATCCATATTTTGAACCCCAGAGCCCTAGCCCCAGAGCTCCAGACACCCAAGTATCTGCAGATCAAGTCTGCCTTGTAAGGGCATTGCTTTTCCAGAAAGCCCCCAACTCAGCAGAACCTGACATAATATCAAGACTCTCTCCTTACATTGTTCTTGATGGCTACATATACTTATACCTACTACCCCATGGGCTACCAGACCAACCCTTATGGGCATCTGGTTCCAAATCACTACTCTGCACAGACCCCCTGCCCTGCTTACCCACCTCTCCCATATGAGCTCCAATATTTCCACTGCCACTGGGCCCCTGACCCATCCCTCTATGATCTGGGGCCCTTGGTCAGCTGGGCTCCTCCATCCAACCTAGCCATAGCATGACCCACAGAGGTTCCCTCATACTGGAGCATCCCCAGGGGCCTGCCAGAGACCCCATTAGTTCCCAGCAGACCTTGCCCGGTACCCCCCAGCAAGAGTGCCTTTGCACCCACCCCTTATTATGGTTACCAGTGCCCTGCCTCCCAACCCTGGGGACCTCCCAACTATGACTACCCCCTGTGACATTACCCAACTGCCATGCCACCTGCTAGGACCCCTCCCTTGCTAGTAGGATGACAATGCCTCAAGGAGTATGAATGGCAATAAGATGAAGTTCTGTGCTTACTCAGGATCTTGCCAGAGGACTTTGTGCAGCAAGCAAGGGCACTACTCATGAACTTTGGACACAATGACTTCATAGGCACTCTGGAGGACTGGGCCCATTGCTTGGTTAAATTCAGGGATTGCCTCATGTGGAGGGAACTTCTGAAGCAGACTATGGTAAAGTATAGACACAATACAATTTTCTATGAAAAGTTGCAATATCTGCTTGACAAAGTTCATGCATCCCCCTTCCCTTGACCCCTCAACAACCCTGCAGATCTGGGTCACTCAATTCACATCCAACAAGAAACCCTGGAACCGGCCCCAGCAGTCTCCACAGTCCCCACTCCAGAGCAACAACAACAGGAAGAATGATAAAATGCCTTGGCCATACTGCAGTCCTTCAACCTGATGAGAGGACTATTTGATTAGCCTGCTGCCTGCATAATAGGCTTGTCAACTTGCTATAGGGCTAACTCCATCTCTAGCATTTTTGAGACCTGGGAACAGCCCCAGAGACCCCTGGAACTGCTTTTGCAAATGAACAATGTCTAACCTCTGCCCCCGGCAAACCCCAGTAGACTCTGGGTGAATACCACTAGCATAGATGATATGCTGTGCTACATTGATGAGCCCACATGTGGCAACAATGAACAACTCCTCGTATCCATGCCTATGACTATCTTGACACAGCCCCCCATGTCTGCCCTGGCCTCTCCAGAACCCAGCTTCCATCGTGACCCACTGCCTCACTTCAACCTATGGAATCCTCCACTGCCCCCAATGCAAGTGCAACACTCCTGGATTGAATATCTTCCATGCAACCTGGCACCCAACTCAGCACCTAGTCTACCTCAAGCTGACCTGACACTACTGAATACTCACTGACTACTACTACCCCCTGCATGGAGACCTGGGCCTCCCCCTGGTTGGAACAAATCCCCCTGGGACAATGGGCCTCCCAGATGCAGACCCCCAGATGAGCCATCCGGAGGAAATCCTTCAGGCAGGTGGGGTTCCACCCTTGGTGCCTTTCCTCCACAGGGAGGGGGGGGCAACCATTATTACTACTACTACAATGCCAGCCCCTCTCCTTGCAATAGCACCAGACCGGACAATGTTTGCAATGCCCTCACCCACAAAGGACATCTGAACATTCAAAAACCCAATACATTCATAGGCTGGAACCTCTGAAAATAGTGTACATTACTCACTCAATGTTTTAATATGTTTCAGGCAAAGCCACTCACCTTCCAGGTTGACAGCTTTTGGGTGGCCTTTGCCACCTCATACCTCTAGGGAATTGCCTTTGACCACTCTACAGCCCTCATCCAGTTCAACCTCAACAACCCAGCACTCTCTTGCTAGCAAGCCTTCATCAACAAGTTCTCCAGGAAGTTTAGAATCTATGACACTGTGGCCAAGGCTGAGGACAACCTCTTTAACCTCTGAATGTGCTCTAAAGAGTGCTTCACCATCTTCATTATATATTTTGAGAAGGAAGCTTACAAGACAGGTTGGAATTACAATGCCCTCTGGTATGCCCTCTGCTATGCACTGTTACAACGTATCAAGGATGTTCTCTGACTTGCCCCAAAACAACCCTCCTACAATGAATACAAGGTCCTCATCATGCAGATTAATCAATGATAGTGGGAAAACTGCAGTGAGTACTTGAACTCCTGAGCCTCCTGGACTCCTAGGGGAGGACCCCCATAGCCCCCCAGCAAAAACCCCAACCCCCAAACCTGAAGCACCAACCAACCTGTGTTCCTTGGTGGCCAACCCCTGGTGAGTTGTAGTCCATCCAATACTAACCCTAGCAGCAGTACCTGCCCCCAGGCCCAACTCAATGCCACCATAGCTGCCAATGACCCAGGCAATGTGCCAAGCCCCAAGGAACCCTTGGAAGACTCTGAAAATCCCAATTATGCCAACAAATAAGACAAAGAAGCCCTCCAGGCCAATCGACCACCAAAAAAGGGTTGACCCTGGATTGAAGTTCCAAAGGATGTGCAGGAACAATGGAGAAGGGAGGGTGTTTGCATACTCTGTGATGAAAAAGACTACTTCATCTCTGAGTGCCCCCAATGATAGGTTATAGGACGCACCACCTGGACCTTCAAAGGGGAGGATGCCACCTACAAATATTCAGAAAACAACCCAGTGATTTAGACCTAGAAGATGCCCTAAATCAGGGAATCAATCTCAATGTCTTCTCTGCCCTAGCCTCCTATCTTTGTTCCATGACACTCACACAGGATACCATCACAGCTTATCTACTCTCCCACTCTTTGCACTTCCTCCTCCTCAAAACCTGCCTCACCCTATCCAGGACCCTCCCTAACACCTTCATCAACAGTGGCACTATAGACAACTTCATTGATAAGGCATGGTCTACCCTTGCCCTGGAACCTGCTTAATGACTTCCGGTCCTGGTGCGGCTCTGCCTCTTCAATGGAGACACTTCTATAGCAGGGAACATCATTCACTTCATGCATATGCCCATTACTTTTGCCAATGGACAGACTCACACTCTTCAGATGCTATTAATCAAACTCCACCCCTCTGCACCCCTGGTCTTGGAGCTTCCATGGCTCTGAGATACTAACCCCCACATTGACTGACATCATCTGACTCTCTACTTAACCTGGGAGCCAACACTCGATAACTAGCAGCTCTCCTTTGATATCCTCCTTTCTCTGGGCCCAACTCTGAAGGACTCTCTGAGCAGGCCCTGACCACCCCCCAGGCTCCAGTCTCACTTATCCCAATTCTTTGTCATCAATGCCAGGCTAAACAGTGCCCCGAGACTGATGTCAGCCCTCATTGATAGCAGAGCTACCAGAGTCTTCATTAGCAATGCCCTCAACCTCCCTTATGACTTCCTCAACTAACCCCTCTGCTTGCAACACCTTGATGGTGCCCCCTCCTCCTCCAGCCCCATCTTTAGGTCTCACTCAGAATGCATGACCCTGGACAACAATTATGAGTTCATCTCCAACTTCCTGGTTATGTGACTCCATGAGTCAACTCCAATGGTGCTGGAACTACCCTGGCTATGTAACACAAATCCCAACATCAATTGGAGAATGCTCATAATGACCTTCCTGAGATTCAAAGACCACTCCTCAACCATTGTGCACCTTTGGGCCTTAGGAAGTGACCTGGTGCCTCACACCCCTGAGGTGGCAGCTGCACCCCCCAGCCATACACCACCAATGCCCACCTAAACTTGCAAGGCCCCTGCTTGACTCCCAAACAGTCTTTGGAACAGATATAAAGGGCTAAACTACCCAGGCTAGTCCCAGATATGTGTCAAACCTGCTTTAGCCAATGCATCCACAACTCTGATTGACCCAAATACACTCGACATTAGAGTCATTGGGGCTGCCCCCTTTATCTGTCTTATAAGGAACGGAACCCCCACATTTCAGCTACACACTTTGCCATCTCCCCCAGAAGAACACCTATAAGGGGATGCTATCCCCTCAAAAAAGAAAACCAAAGAACAGATCAACTCCAAGCCCTCAAGAACTACCTTGATGAAATGCTCAGAAAGGGATTTATCTGACTCTCTGCCTCTGCTGCTGGAGCCCCGGTTCTATTTACCAAGAAGAAGGACGATTTGCTCCAACTTTGCATTGACTACTGGAGACTCAATAAGATTACTAAGAAGAACCACTACCTGCTTCCGCTCATCAGTGATCTGGTCAACTGACTCTGCAGTGCCAAGGTTTATACAAAAATTAACCTCTGCTCCAGCTACAACAATGTCCACATTGCCCTGGGATATGAGTAGAAAACTGTGTTCCACACATGGTATGGTCTATTTGAATACCTTGTAATGCCCTTTGGAATGACTAACTCCCCTGCCATATTTCAATACTTCATAAATGACATCTTCCATGATATAAGTGACATTTTTGTAATCATCTACCTAGATGACATCCTCATCTACTTTGACTCAAGGGAGGACCACCAGAAGCATGTCCAGCAGATCCTTGGACACTTCTGGGAGCACAACCTCTATGCCAAACCTGAGAACTGTTCATTCTACATGAAAGAGGTTGAGTATCTTGGCATCATTGTATCTCTAAATGGTATTTGCATGGACCTCCACAAGGTCAAGGCCATCATCAACTGGCCACAACCCTGGAATGTCAAGGAAGTACAATCCTTCTTGGGTTTTGCTAATTTCTACTGGAGGTTTATAGACAACTACTTCAATATCACAAAACCCCTCAACTGGCTCACATGCAAGGACATTGCATGGAACTGGGACAGTAGGTGCCAGAGTGTCTTTAACTTGCTCAAAGAGGCCTTCACCACCACCCCTGTACTCCGGCACTATGACCCTGCCCTCCCAATCATCCTAGAATGCAATGCCTCTGATTATGCCATTGCCAGAATTCTCTTACAGATGGAAGCCAACAGTGGGGAGCCCTGGCCAGTTGCCTTCTATACCCGGTCCATGATTGATGCTGAGCTCAACTATGATATCTATGACAAGGAGCTCCTCACCATCATCAAAGCCTTCAAACAATGGTGAGCCTACCTCAAGGAGGCTCAGCACTAGATCCAGGTCTACTCAGATCATAATAACCTGCAATACTTCACCATGACCAAGCAACTCAGCTGACAGCAGGCCCAATAGTCCAAAATCCTCTCAGAGTATGACTTCATGATCCAGTACCATTTGGAATAACTCAGAGCTAAACCCAATGCCCTCATCCGACAACCAGACATCTACCCCAAGAAGTCATTTGAGGTAGAATGCAATATGTTCAATCATTGCATGGTGATCCCTCCCAAACATCTGAATGCCATACTGATTTTAAATGATGAAGGAATTCTGAGCCAGATACACCATGCCCCCTGAGACAAGTATTTCATCAACTATGACCCTCGCAACCCCCCCAATGGAACTGACTGGAATCCTGCTTTCTTCTTGTCTCCCAATGAAAAACTCCTCCTCTGGAATGGCTGCATCTACATTCTGGATCATGCCCGACTCCACTATGATGTTCTCCACTGACACCACAACTACAAGCTCTGGGGACACCTTGGGATACATAAGACTCTCCAGCTTATCTCCTGGGCTTACTTTTGGCCAGGGTTGAAGAAGGATGTGACTTGCTATATTCAATTATGCAAACTCTGCCTCCAGGCCAAAGTTCTCCGATACTGACCCTATGAGCTTCTAAAACTCCTGCCAGTTGGATGATACTCCTGGTCCTTCATATCCCTGAATCATATTGTCAAACTCCTGAAATCAGAAGGATTCGATGCCATCCTTGTTGTTATGTGTAGGCTAATCAAACAAGGCATCTTTCTACCCTGCCACACCATGGACACCACCCCAGACTTTGCCTAGCTATTCCTCAAGCATGTTTTTGCTAAATATGGGCTCCTGGATAACATTGTCTCTAACTGAGGCCCACTCTTCATGTCTAAATTCTGGACTTTCCTATGCAAGGCCCTTGAAGTAAAAGCTAGTCTTTCTACCACCTACCACCCCAAAACCAATGGTCAAACCAAAAAGGTCAACTAGTCTCTCGAGCAATACCTCTGGCTATACATCAACTACCTATAGGACAACTAGCACACCAAGCTCCCTCTTGCTGAACCTACTTACAACAATACACCACACTCTGCCATTAGGGTGTCTCCCTTCTTTGCCAACAAGGGATATCACCCCTGACTGACATTCTCACTCTGGAACATCCCATTGCATGGTGCTCATGAGGTCACCCAGAATCTTTAGTCTCTTCATGCATTCCTCTGGAAGGAAATTGACATCACAAACTAGGCCTATGCAAAACATGCTGACTATAAATGGGAAGACATCCCCAACTTGAGCCCCTGGGACAAAGATATAGTTAGATTGATGCTACCTCCACACTTACCGGCCCTCCCCAAAGCTCAATCATAAGTGCCTCGGCCCATTCAAGATCTTGAAAAAAGTTTCATCTCATGCCTACACAAGGGCATTTTGTAATTTATAAGTAGACAGCTCTTCACAGTAATCACAGAAGAAATCTGACTGGTGTCCTCTTATTCTTGATCGATATCGGGGCTCGGTTGCTCGCCAGTGCTCCGTGCCCATTCACACTCGTCCCTGCAAGACTCCGTGGCCCAGTCGGTACTCCCCTCCCTACTCCCTCTCGTTTCAACCCAGACGCCCCCCCGTTCCCATACAGTGCATGCGGGCCCTTGGGTGGCGCCTTCCCTGATATATGGCACCATGTGAGAAAGTAAAACATGCTATCCCCACAACTCCGCTTCACTCCCTTTGGTTCCGCCAAACACCGCCACCAATTTGCCCCCCCTCTTCCTCCCGCTTTCCACTCTCACCAATCTCACTCAATTGCCTTCTCATCACAAAAACCCAGTCTATTTTGCACAACTTCCACCTATATAACTATGTTATTGCGCAACCACTACCTTTACACAGCAGCATGGCGCAGTTGGAAGCGCGCGGGGCCCATATCAATTGTCACCCTGAGGTCACTTGATCGAAACAAGATGCTGCTATAATGAGGATTTCAACAGCTGCTTTTGCTTTGTCCTTGCCAGCCCATGATGAACAGGAAATCTAAGTGAAAATTTGCATGATGCTTTTGTCTTGTCAGTCGCCCTCTGTCCAAAATGACTTCAAGCAGTATGGTGCAGTTTGGCGGCACATGGGGTTCGTATATGTAATGCTCAACGAGTCCCGAGGACACTTGTTCAAATCAAGTCACTGCTATTGTGATTATCATGTCAGATGTTTTTTTACCCTTGGTTTGGTGCAATGCAACTATGCATATCTCTAGTATCATTCAGTCAAATGAGAAGTCTGTCTGCTATTTTCTTTCTTCATATATAGATGGGTGGTTCTACTATCATTCATTCAAATAAGAAGTATATCTGCTATTTCCTTCTTCATATACAGATGGGTGGCTCTAGAATCATTTGGTCAACTAAAAGGTCTTTCTACGATGTATGTACTTACCTGTGTCCAAATAGGCATTGTTTCTATCAATCAATATTCCTAACTTCTAGCCCCAGCTCTCGATGCATCAACAACTCCTCAGCAAACTCTTCTAACTCCTTAGATTGCCGTTCAATGCTGTCAATGCATTTCTGTTGCAGTTCCAACACTGTTTCTCAGAAATTATGTATTCTTTTTCATGCTCATCTTCTGGTATAACAGACAGTGCAGGACCATTGTGGGTAGTTGTGGCTGTTATTCATCACCTGTTGACCATAAGTACAAGTACCTGTGGAGTTTGTTACTGTGCAGTAGCTCAATCACAAACTTTAGAAATTACATGATTCCAGTTATGCTCTTATAAGGTGAGTTGAAGGTGAGTCACAAAGGTAGCAGAATGGGGTGATTTGATTTCATACATAGTTCTATTTAAGGCACACTCTTGGCTATTTGTGTCACCACTCACACTGCTGATACTGGAAGGTGTTTCCAATGGAAAAAGTGTAAAAGAAACATGTTATGCCATTTCTACTGTACTGTTTTCTAGTGGAAAAAGTCACTCTCCTTTGTTCAAAGACTTTTTACATCAGAAATTGGCACATCAGAAATGGTATGACATGTTTCTTTTGTGCTTTTTCCAATGGAAACACCTTCCAGTGCCAGCAGTGTCAGTTGCTTATTGTTTAAACATTGTATTGGGTTCTGATTGATGCACCGTGCGGGCCGGATGAACAGCACACAGCCTTAGATGGCACACAGCCCTTAGATGACCAGGCCTGACAGCCATCATGAGCTGAAGATGCTTACAATTCTCATCCTTTTGTTAATTTCTTTAAATTGCCAGGATCTAACTTCAGATCAGCAAACAATCACATTTTTGTAAATGGAGCTCATCGACACTTTCAATCCCTCCTCTCATTCTCATTGTCTCGAGTCTTAATGTACAGCCCCAAACAACGTCTGTCATGCATGGACATCAAGCCACATGGCACAGTAAGAAGCAAGCTCAGCCCATATGGCCTGATGACAGCTAAGTATTGAATATTGAACCCCGAGTCCACTTGATTCGAAAAAAATTGCTGCTATTCCCCATATGTCAGTTGTTGATTGCCAAAGAGCTCCCTCGTGCATATGTTGGAGTGACGCTTGGCATCTAACCTCATAAGCCAGGACTCAACCCCGATGTGTCCATTCTGCCGTATGTTTTTCTTCCTTTTTGGTACATATCTTATTGTTCTCACAACCCTCTTTTATGTTTCCATACATGCCCAACAGTGCATCACTATCCTTATATATCATATCTCCTATGTACTGCCCACCTCATACATGCCTGTTAATGCACTCTGAGCTTATTTTTCATACTCTAGTCTATCAGCATATATAGGGTATAGCTGCAAAGTATCCAGAAAGTACTGAAACTGAGTCTAAAGGTCCTACTGGCTGTTGTGTGAATACCCCAGTCTAATTATAGTTTTTCCAAGTCTGCTATCCCCTCCACTATATCCTTGACCTAACTGCAATTGATGATGATAATCATAACTGAGTGGATGCCATGCAAGTCCTGAGCAATAGTAAGGATTACCAGGTCTTTATTCTGGTTGAGTGACTTGATGTAGGTTTTAATTGGATCAACAGAAGTGGCATTAGCAGCATGATTGACAGTGATGTTAAAGGGTTACACTTTGTACTGATAGATAATACACTGTAAGTCCTTACCCTCAGTCTTTAGTGCAATCAACTCTATTTGTACCTATAGATAATACACTGTAAGTCCTTATCTATGGTACTGTAAGTTTGTGGTTTGTAATGTAAAAATAGGTTGGTAACTCACCCTCAGTCTTTAGTGCAATTGACTGAGAGTGATTATGTCTACATATGGTTTATATACTTGTTGTCCTTCATTGTTTCTTTGATCAGTGCCCATAGTTTCTTTAATGCTTGCAATGGCCATCTGTCCAATTGCAACACTCCTCATCATAGATGACTCCTCCTTATGTGGAATCTTAGGCCATACCTAGTGGGGCATGGAGTTTTGTAAACTAAGGGGTGGATAGTGCCTTTGTAAAGGTATCAGCTGTATTTTATTTCATGTTTATGTAGCAGACCATGATTTCATTTGAGGTGATGTGTTTGCAAAGAAAATGGTATTTGATATTGATCTATAGAGAGGTTGATTGCTGAGTTGATGTTGCAGAGTAGGGTACACTTTGGGAAATCCCTGGAGTTTCTTGAGAAAAAGCTGTTAGAAACACATTATATAATTTCTAGATAGTTTTTATCAAGTATTACATAAAATATATTTCAAAAAACAGAAAAAAAAAATTAAGTTTTTCAATAATTTCCCTGAAAATAAAGGAAAATTTTTTCTTTCAGTTATTCTTGAAATACAGATAGATAAATGTATTGGAAAGCCTTATCAAGAAACATAGATCAGATAATATATAAGTATTTTTGTAAAAACACAGATTAGAAACACTCATTGTATCAATAAGTGTGTTGCACATCATACAATGCACAATATGCTTGTCAACACTTTCATTGGATCAATTGAAGATCATACAATGTGACACTCTCATCAACACTTCTCATCAGATTTTTTGAAGCTTGAAACTTGGATCTGTCATGACTCCTCCCCTCTAGAACCCCTCTAGGACAGCCCTGGAGCTCCATCTGGGGCCCTCTTTTATCAACCCCTCAATGCACCCTGCCCCCACAGCTGCTGACACTGCCATCACATGCATCAAGACCACCATCAGCCAGCCTCCCTAGGAACCCTGCATTATGGACTCCAGGATCAACTGCTGTAAACAATCAGATCATACAACCTACTTCTGGCTATTATGCATCACAGCTCCCTCTGCACCAATTAATTGTGTGCCCCACATACACAATCCAAGTATACAGTCCCTGCCTGCTACTTAATATCTCCTAGAGCCCATTCCAGATACTCTGGAACTCCAAGATCTGGCCCTGTAGTACTTATAATGTAGTTCTCCATTATATTTGCTAGTCTTGATATTAACTTGAATTGTTGCATGCCCTCTTGCTTGACTGATATACACTGGCATGCTTTGACTGGCATGCCTGAATAATTGTGTACTCTAAGTTTAGTATGCACCTTGTGACTTATAATTTGTTAACTTGGTCTTGTCTTAGAATCCCTGGTTCCAATTTGACTAACCCCAACCTTCAGCCTCTAAAACACCCAAAGCCCTGAGTCAAGTTCCATTCCCTGGGACCACCTCTTGTCCACATCTTGAGCCCTGGAGTCCTAGCCCTGGAGCTCCAGATACCCCAGTATCCATAGATCAAGTCTGCCTTATAAGGGCACTGCTTTTCCGGAAAGCCCCCAACTTAGCAGAACTTGATAAGATCAAAAGTTGAGATTGTTTACATGTAGTTATGGTAGTAAGTAGGAGAAAAGAAGGTATTCAGTTAGAAGAAAATAAATGGTGATATGTCAATTATGTGATCATGATAATGTAACTATCTATGCTCAGGTTTCCAGAGATCAGGTGACTTATCTTAAGGAAAGCATCACACCTTGTCAATAAAATAGGCATATCTTAGTGGAAATAAATGTGAACCCTTATATATTGAGTATCATTTTGATTGCTTGATCAATCCACACACAATGAAAGTTGTTTGAAGGCATTTCATAGTGAACTGATAGAGGAATCAGCAATTTGATGGAAAAAGCTAAATTTAGTTGTTGAGGAAAATTGAGCAGGCCTTGGTAAAATGCTTATATCTTGACAGGACAACCACCAAACTCTATTGTATTTAGTATTACTGGAAAGGTTCAACTGATTCACACTTCATAAAAAAAATTTAGAGGCAGTTAAAGAAGAACTGAGGAAGGTATTAACAATTTACAGAATCAGAGCACCAAAAACATTGAAGAACCCTCTCTTAGTCAGGAAAGTTTATACCAAGTCTCTTGGAACTAGAGAATTGAGGCCCAATAGCCAAAAAATGGCCCAGAATAACCAGAAAATGTCACACATCATAGAGAGGGAAAATAACATAAATAGAGGGGAATTCTGTGACATTCAGCAGATTGCTGATTGCCTGCACTCAGGATCACCAGGGAGTGGATATCTTTGGCCCAAGGCAATAGTATACTTCAGGTCAATAGCTTGTTATGCTTTTTGAACCTTCTTTTGATGTGACCAAGGTTGCATTGACTAAAAATCAATAAACTCTATTATTCACCTATATATTTCATAAACTTAGAAAAGCTGATTCATTTGTGATTGCCTCTATTTTGACTAATCCAAGTAACCTAATTTCACATCACCAGTGCACAGCATACTTGAAATAGAATACATGTCTGCATAAAAGGCTGCTCATAAAGTATAATTAGCAAATTAAGATAAAGTAGCTGTAAAATAGTGACTTGCAATATCAAATCAATGATTGGTTAGTAGCAAACATTGCAGATAGCAAGTTTCCTTAACTTTTCAACAATCTGCCCTAAGATATTAATAAACAGACCAAAACAATAGGATATCCAATGCATTGGGATCAAATGATTCCTTTCCACCACAGCAGCTGCAAGTTGTATTTTTTAACTACTGAGTTCCATTGTAGTAGCTTTGTGTCAAACCTTTTCATTGAGTAATTGAGCCTTGAGAGTTTTATAATACTAAAACAATGATATACAAATGTGTTATACTAGAATAACACTGATATACATGTATAATTTCATCTTTTTATTATTTAAGAGTCTTAAGCTCCTTCTTAGCATATCTCAGCATTATATTCAATTAGCAAATTTCCAGCTCTTTGGCAACTCAATGACATCTGCCCTCAAGTATGTGAGTTTAATCCTCTTACAAGAGTTTCTATAAGCAGTCAATTAGGTGCAATATATCTTCCATGAAAAATTATCATACTATATGAATTTGTGAGTCTGTGAAAGATGTACCATATAGTGAAGCAGTGTAGTAAGAGCCAGATGCAATGCAGCTCCAAGAAGTCACAATATATTTTTCATGACTTTGATTATATTTAAAAGGTTACAGGCATTGAAAGCAGGACATATAGCACTCTTACAGCATTTATAGAAGGTTATTCTCTGAAAGAGAATAAAACAAAGGATTTTGTTTATAGCCACAAATGTTCCATGCCACATAGACAAGGCAACCTCACTTCTGAGTATATTGAATAAATAATTAAAGTAATTCAAATTGTTTTTCCACAGGCATGGAGCAAATCAATGCAAGATGATAAGTGACTCCATCTACTAAAGCAGGTTGCCTATTTTAAACGCTCTAGTAGTTATGCTTCACACCTCAGAGAACCATGACTACAAAATAAAAGACAGTATGGACTAGCAGAAATAAATAGGCTAGAGGAACAATTTTATCACTATTTGACTTAATATAAGGTATCAAAGTTATTCTTAGCTGCTCTCTCCACTAGTCAGCATAGTATCAGGTCCTGCTAATTCAGAGGCTCACTTTGTTGAGCAGGAACCTACTAGTTGGGTCTTGCCAAAAAGGAAGATTCACATAAAGAAAAAGTTAATGTTAGAGGTAGTATGAAGAAGTTTTAAGGAAAAGGAAGGAGAGGCAAGTTAGAGGAAGAAGCAAAGATGCAGAAAAACAGAAATAAAGATGAGTGACTAGTTTAAGTAGAATTGAAATTAGATAGCTAAGAAACAGAGTCAAAACATAGTAAGTGGAAAAAATATGGTGGTAGGGCTAGACCAAAGGAAGAGAAAAGAGAGAGGAAATAGTGAAAATAGAGTAGTTAGTAGTGTAAAAAGTCAAAGAAATAATGAAGAGGCAAAATGGAGAGAAATAAAGGAAATCAGAAAAGATTCAGAGAGATGGAGCTGACACAAGTTAGAAAGAATAAAAACAGAGTGTAATGAAGACTTGAAGAGTTAGAAGCAGAAATTGAAAGTAAGACAAGATAATGTGGAAATAAAAAGAGTGGAGGATGAGAAAAAGAAATAGATTTGAAGATATAGATAAAGAGATAGCTAAGAAGAAGAAAGAGAAAATAAGCAAGAAAGGAAGAAACTAGGGAAACTAGAAGAAACTATAACAGGCTAAAGCAATATCATAACTATTATATTAGACTCTGAGTCATAGTTATTGTAATCTTCAAATTATACAAAATCAAAGAATAGATAAGAGTAATTAAAAACAAAGGTTTTATCAAAGATGATAGATGGCATCATTTATATTAGGCCTAGCTTGTAGCTCTTATTTTGTTGCCCCATCTATTTTTTGGTTGCAATGATGGGAATAATTGTAATATCAGCAATGTTGCAGTTGAGGTGAACTGCTATTCAAAACTTAGAGCTCTGTCTCTATCCAATGATGTCCTTGTGTTGCCTATTTTATAATTATGGTAACATGCTTAGCATTATAATGACATCATTTCAATGACCAAAGTAGTCAGTGCTTCCTTCGCCACTCCCACAAAGGTGGTTTAATTCCTAATTTGTGATGGAATTTTTCGAACGTTTTATGAGGTAAAGCCTTGGTGAACTTTTTGGCAATCATATTCATTTTAGAAATATATTCGAGTTTGATATTTTGACATGAGATATGATCTGGAACAAAATGATATTGTATATTGATATGCCTGACTCGTGAATGCAAAACTGGATTATTTGATAGTGCAATGCTTCCTGCGCTGTTGGTATGGATAATCATAGCTGAAGTCTGAGGAAAATAAAGTTCTGAAAATAAGGTTCGAAACCAAATTGCTTTGTAAGTGGCATTAGATGATGCAGTATATTCGGCTTCAACAGTAGATGTTTCCACAACAGATTGTTTTTTAGATGACCAGGATACAAGAAGTCCATTAATATTAAAAATCCATCCACTGATAGATTTTTGATCATGAATGTCTTGAGCCCAGTTAGTGTCACTGCAACCAACAAGATGCATTTTGTTATCAGTCTTTCCATTAAGAACAAGTGAGTGATCCTTTGACCTTTTTAAGTTCCAAAGAATTCGTTTACATGCAGCCAAATGAGGGATACATAGATTCTCAGCAAGCTGTATTGGACTTTGGACATTGGATAGAATCACACAGACACTTGCTACCCATCACACAGGGCCATCACACCTGGCAAGTTAGGTGCATCTTGATAGCATCCTTAGAATCTACCCCCTTCCTAGTAGACTCTGGCACCATGATCCACATCTCTCATCATACCATGATGACTTCACCTCTCTAAAACTGATTCCTCCACAAATTGTGAAAGGACTAGGAGGCTCCAGTGTCACAGCCATAGGAATTGGAAACATCAGATTACATATAGCAAAAGGAGCAGACATTATCCTACAAGATGTGCTTTACATCCTCAATGTCACTATTTGCCTTATTTCCATCAGCTCCATGGCATCCTGTTCTAGAAAAGGATTTATACAACACTCAGCCTCTTCTGCAGGTGCTCCTGTTTTTTTCACTAAAAAGAAAGATGGCTTTCTCTAACTTGACATTGACTACTACAGACTGAACTAAGTCACTAAAAAGAACTGCTACTCTCTCTTCCTCATTAGCAATCTTGTCAACTGCCTCTGCAGTGCTAAAGTTTATATAAAGATCAATCTCTGGTCTGGGTACAACAATGTTTGGATAGCTTCAGGACATGGATGAAAAACAGCATTTAGAACATGATATAGTCTTTTTGAATATCTTGCTATGCTGTTCAGAATGACTAACTCTCCTACCACATTCCAATACTTCATGAATGATATCTTCCATGACATGAATAAAATTTTCATCATTGTATACCTGGACAACATCTTAATCTTCTCTAACTTGCTTACAAAACACCAAGAGCACATTTAATGTGTTTTGAAACAACTCTGGAAGTTATAATCTGCATGCCAAACCCAAAAAATGTGTATTCTATACTACTGAAGTTAAATACCTCAATGTCATTATATCCTCTAATGGAGTCTAAATAGATCTGGCCAAAGTTAAAGCAATAATCTCTTAGTCAAAACTATAAAATATTAAGAAAGTACAATCCTTCCTAGGTTTTGCTAACTTTTACAAGCAATTCATTGATAATTACTCTAATATCACCAAATGCTTCAATCATCTGACCTAGAAAGATCACTCCTGCAACTGGGATTCCAACTATCAAAGCATTTTTGAACTCCTAAAAAGAGCATTCACCTCTGCTCTCATTCTCTAACATTTCAATCTGTTTCTACCCATTGTTCTTGAGTGCAATGCTTCAAACTATGCCATTGCTAGCATACTATTGCAAATGAACTTCAACAATAAGAACTTGCACTCTGTCACTTTCTATACTCAATCAATAATCTCTGCCAAGTTCAACTATGATATCTATAACAAGGAGCTCCTTGCAATTGTAGAAGCCTTTTGATAATAGTGCACCTACCTTAAAGAAGTCTGGCATCACATTCAAGTCTATTCCAACCACAATAACCTCCAGTACTTCATCACTACAAAGCAACTTAGTCAAAGACAGACTAGATGGTTAAGACCCTATTTAAGTACTACTTTACTATCAACTACTGACCAAGATAACTTGGTGCAAAGCCTGATGCTCTTACCCAATGCCCTAATGTATATCCAAAGAAGTTTTATAAAATAGACCAAAATGCCTTTAATTACTGTGTAATCATTTCTCCTAAACAGCTCAACACTATATTGCTACTCAATAAGAAAGCCCTTCTAAATTGGATTCAGAGTGCCCTGACTAACTTGTACTTCTGCAAACATGACTTCCAGAATACATCAGAGAAGCTTACAGATGATACATTCATCATTCATCCTCTCCTCCTTCTCCCTCTTATTAGACCAGAAACTCTTGCTCCAAAACAGATTAATTTATGTTCTGGACCAGAGCAAACTTCATTTCAATATACTATGACAGAATCACAATCACAAGCTACAGAGATATCCTGGTATCAGGAAGATCCTCCAACTTGTCAACTATATATTTTTCTGAGTGAAGAAGAATATCATCTAATATATATACTTCTGTGATATTTGCCACTATGCCAAGATGCTCCAACACTGGCTCTACAGATTCCTCAAGCTGTTATTAATCAGCAAATAATTATGATCCTTCTTCTCCATGAATCACATTGTGGAATTACCAGATTCTGACAGCCATGGTGCAATCCTTATAGTAGTCTGCTACTCCATGAAGCAAGCAGTTTTTATCCCCTGTTACATCACTAATAGTGCTCTAGAGCTTACCTAGTTTTTGTCCAGTATATTTTCTCAAAGCATAGGCTTCTTGATAATATTGTTTCTAACTACAAAGCTCTATTCATCTCCAAATTCTGGCAATCACTTTGTTATACCCTGAATATCAAATTAGCCCTCTTTATGGCTTATTATTTGGAGACCAATGGATAAACAAAACAGATTAACTAGACTCTGAAGCAGTACCTCCACATCTATGTAAACTATCTCCAAAATAATTGAACACCCTATTTAGCCATGGAAGTCTCACCCTTCTTTGCCAATAAGGGCTACAATCTCTGACTTTACAATCTCTTTATGAAATATCTCCTTCTATGCTACTTACAAAGTTGCTTATAATCTCTGAGCCCTACAGAACTACTTTGGAACAGAGATTAATATTGCTAACCAGACATACAGTAAACAAGCTGACTCAAAGTGGAAACTGACCTTGGATTGGCTCATTTGCACTTGCATTTGGCTTGATTGCTAGAGCATTAAAACCTGACAACCCTTGCTCAAACTCAACTACAAACACCTAGAACTTTTCTACATAACAAAAAAGGTCTCTTTCTATGCCTACCACTTTAACTTACCTTTGAGCATGAAAGGCATTTACCTTTTCTTCCATATCTGCCTCCTAACTAGGCACAACTCTGACACCTTCTTAAGATGACAAAATAAGCCTCCTCCTCCCATAGAGGCAGCCAAAGAGCTTCACTATGAGGTGGACAAAGTATTAAATTTCTGCTATTACTAAGAACAAATAAAGTACTTAGTTAGATAAGTAGGTTATAGTCTGGAAAATGATACTTAAAAACCTCAAAACCACCTTGCAGGTGCTCTCAATGCTCTTTAAAAGTTCCACCAATATTTTCCAGGAAAGCTCAAGGATTTAAAGATCTTCTAAATGTACAAGGACAGTTATGAGCATAACCTTTATTTCTTGAAATCATCAGGGATTCAACTTCCAACAATCCTTCTCTAATTACTTTCACAGAACCAGGAAAAGAGAAAAAAAACTTTTTAGTTAGAAAGAGGGGATAATGACAATAATAAAGGAAAACACTTCTATTCAGAAGGGTAACAATAACAGCAACAGCCCAGGCTATTTATTAGGCACAACCTAAACCAGAAACCCCTCCTTATAAACTCACTTTAAACTGCCTTGCTGATTCTTGCAGCATACTCTGCCAAATCTTGTGCACTATGTCTTTTGCTTATAGCATTGACTCACCCATATTTGTTATGATTTAGTTTAGCTTCTGTGTCACTCTAGTCTGCCAGCATCTAGAAGCCAACCTTAATAGTAGAAAGTAACTGATATTTGAGATGAACTTGGGCCAGGCCATTCTTGATGTGAAGGCACATAGAGGTCATATTATCTAGTAGCTCCTAGTGAAAGTGAATCCAGCTTACTCTATGGAAAATCAAAGGTCAACATGGATTTCAAGAATAAGTATATACCTAGTTCTAATATTTGCCATATAACCATCATCAGAGCCACCCAATCTTGTGCAAATTTGGAATTGACCAAGGCTACTCAGAATAAGGAGGACTCTGAAGGAAACACACACAATAGGTGATGAAACTTCTTATACCAATTTCCCTCTGTAGCACCTTCCAAAGCATTGATCTAAATCTCTGCCTCTAACTACTATGCAATTGTTCTGCTGCCCAATTTTGCTGATGCCTGATCTTCTCCAGCACACAATCACTTCCAAAGCTCAAAACATTCTGCAGGTACTTAAAAAGAAGCTCCATAGTTAGTACAGTAGTTTTGATATTTGTCTATACTTTGCTAGTTTCTCCATTCTCTCTTAGTCTCCTTCATATTTTCTCATCCTATCCATCTTATTCTATCTCTTTCTCTGAATAAATCTCCCTTTTTTCCCTCAGCTCTTTTTTGCCTCTGCCTAGTCTTATCTATCACTTCCATTACTATCTCTAGCTCTTTAAGTTCTCTCTTTACTCTAATTTCCTTTTTCTAGATTCAACTCAGCTCTGGTCTCCCTGATCTTTCCAGTTTCCTCCTTCTAGTCTACTCTACCATTTCACTTTCTTCTTTTCCTCCCATTTTATTCTCAGCCCATTTCTTCCTACCTTTTCTTCTCCTCTTTCTTCTCTAGTTCAGTTCTCCTTCTATTTTCTTTGCTTAATCTCTATCTCTGTCTTAACTCTATACTTTCTATCTCAACTCTATTTGCTTACTTACCTATCTCCATTTCTATTTGTAATACTTTCCCTTGACTCTTCAACTACTTTTCCATTTTTCCATACTCTCTGCTTTTTTTTGCAGTTCTCTCTTTTTTTTCACTTCTTACACTTCACTTAATGCTTAATTCCAGCATTAATTCCTGACCCCCATATAAGTTTTCTTTTTCAGCAAGAGCCAACTAGCAGGTTTGTGCTCAACAGAGTGAGCCTCCAGGTTAGCAAAACCTGATATTGGGGGTCCTCCATTTCCTAGAGGTTCAGAGGCTCAATTTGGAGGAGGAGGCCCATCTAGAGAGAAAATGGGAGCAAAACCTAAGAAGGAGTCAGATTTTTAGAGGTTCTTGGAGATTTGGAGAAGATATTCTAGTTGTAGAGGGGTGCATCCTATAGGTGGTATTTATTTAATGTTGCATAGATCAAGGGGGGAGGGGAATCCTGCAATTCTGGATGAAGCAAGTGCATAGGGCAGTTAAAGAGCTTATTTATATAGCTGAGCATGTGAATGAACTTCTTATTATTATTATGCATGGGATGGCCTTTTTTGTATATGGAGATGGAGGGTTTTTCCAAGACTTATCTCTATATAGAAAAAGCATTAATACCTGAAACTGAGCTGATCTGAGGATGTGCCAATAGCCCTATCTCATATGTGGCTGCCTGGTTGAACAGCCTGCCAATGAGGTTGAATCCTTAGAGAAGAATGAAGGCAGCATCTAAATTCTACTGGTGGCATTGGACAAATCCTGGAGAAGGGTTATTTATAGGTCTTAGTGCTTCTAGAGATTCTTGGCATTGCATATGAAATAAATAGGCTGGGTCCTCCAGATCCTTAAATCTTTCTGAAAATAAGGAGACATGGATCTTATTGAATAAGTTATGCAACTTCTTCTATAGCACTAGATCATCTTTGAAGATCTGGAGATTTTAGAGTGAGAGGTTTCCTTGCTCTTGGAGCTTGTGAAACATTAATATCTGGTCAACCCAGATTTTGAAGGTGGTGATGGTGGTTGGCTGCCCCAGATGATGTAAGAAAGCCTGAGTCCCTTAGAAAAACTCTAATCCTGAAATTTAAAGCTCTTTAAGAATCTTATTGTACTACTATATATAAGTTTTTATTTGCTCCTACGATTGATGCAAAATTAGGTTATTTGGATTAGTCTGAATAGAGGCAATCACAAATAAATCAGCTTTTACTAAGTTCTGGGACTAAATTATATTTTACAAAGTACTTTTATGAAATATATAGGTAAATAATAGAGTTTATTGGTTTTTCAGTCAATGCAATCTTAGTCACACCAAAAAAAGGTCTAAAAAGCATATCAAACTATTGACCTAAAGTATACTACTGCCTTGGGCCTAAGGTATCCACTCTCTGGAGATTCTGAGCATAGACAATCAGCAACCTGCTGAATGTCACAGAATTCCCCTTTATTTATGTTATTTCTCCTCTCTGTGATGCATGACATTTTCCAGCTATTAAGCCTCCATTTTTTATTTCAAGAGACTTGGTATAAATTTTCCTGGCTAAGAGAGGGTCCTCCAATGTTTTTAGTGCTCTGATTCTGTAAATCATTAATATCTCCCTTAGTTCTTATCTAAATGCCTCTGAATTTTTTTCATCAGGTGCAAATTAATTAGATCTTTCCAACAATATAAACTACAATAGAGTTTGGACATAATAGCATGCACTGGCCTCTCAGTATGTATTTGAGCCTTCTATTCAGCCTTACATAGGAGGACTCTTAGTAACTCCCCCAGCTTCATGGCCTACTCTAGTGCCAGCCTGCACTGATTTCTTTGTGGCTGCTTCAATACCACTTTAAGACTACAAATACTAGCCTCATACTATCTCTGCATATTTACAGTCTTTTTCTTTAGAACTCCTAATTGTCTATGTAGCCATGGCCACCACACAGCTCTCTAAACAAGAAAACATGTTCAGAGCTGAGAGGAGTCTTCTGCCTTGACAGTGATATATTTGTCTCAACAATGAGACAAGATAAAGCTATTGATCATCAAAAAGTCTGAATAAAAGAGACTTCTACTGAAATCTATAAGCAGTTCTACCAAAAACTATAAGCAAATAATATAGCCAAAATTGCCTTAAAAAGCCCTTTATATCATGTTAAATCAGCTTTATCAGTGGCCTAAATGTTGAGAAATCAGCTTATTAGTATTTTGATCTAATGCACACCTAAATAAATTATGTAATTATAATCAAGTGACATGTGCACCCAAACCAGTCATGTGATCATGATCATGTGACTTATCTTAAGGAAAGCATCATACTTTGTCAATAAAATGGGCATAGTTCAGTGGAAATATATGTGAACTCCTACATATTGGGTATTATTTTGATTGCCTGATTAATTCACACACAATAAAAGTTGTTTAAAGGCATTCCATGGCAAATTAAAAGAGGGATCAGCAATTTGATGGGAAAAGCTAAATTTAGCTGCTAAAGAAAATTAAGCAGGTATTAATAAAATACTTATATTTTGACAAAAAACTATCAAACTCTATTGTGTTTGGTATTGTTGGCAAGGTCTAATTAATTATGTTTGGTGTTTTTAGAAAGGCCACCTGATAAAAAAAGTTTGGAGGCATTTGGAGAAGAATTGAGGGAGATATTAATAATTTACAAAATTAGTCAATTCCTCTAAATTGTTATTCTTGATAGAATTGACATTTCTACTGGCCCAAGGCCCAGCAGCATCCCCATCCATTTCAGTGGGCATCATAGCATAGCTAGCACTTGTAAGAATTCCATCTAGAAGTTCTAGTCCCATTTCATATGGAGCTAAAGTTGGTTCCTATTCTTCAAATTTACTAAACCATTTCAAAGGTCTCATATTGCAGATGGCAGTTAGGCTGAGCCTACATATTGATCTACCAGCTTGTTGGCTCCATAAAGAGTATCTAGAAGATATGGTTTAGTAACAATAAGTTTTAAATGTGACTCACAAGGCTGAGTGTCCACAGTTGATTAGATTAAGGAATTCCAAGGCCTAAAGTTAAGGTAGTCAATAAGCTAGTAAGACTTTTTTCAGTTTAAAATATGTAACATCAGTGTGAGATAACAGTGCTATTATACAAGAGTCTTGAGTCAATTAGTAGAACTGGTGTAAGTTCTTGATTGCAAAAGAACTAACTATACTGGATGGGTTTTTAGACTTTTATATATCAAGTAAAAAGATAGCCAGATTGGCAGGATAAGAAGAGTGAAGAGAATCACAAGGAAGTAGTTATATCAGTGTAGATAAGATAGATGCCACTATACTACCATGTAATAACTACAAACTCATACAAACTATAGTCAACTTTATTATAACCCATATCCTTTAGTGAACTTTCTAAGCTATGAGTTATGATGGAGTATAGTTTACTACAGAGAGAAAAAAAGGCTCAAGAAACATTTTAAATCATGTTTTTTTCTGATATTCTACCTATTATATATGTATTATATAAATAAAGTAGCTAATTAGAAGCAAAAAAATCAGTTATCTGTAAAGGAACTAGAGAGTGCTATTATTTAGCAGTATGATCTGCATTTTTGGTGGCTTCTGCCCATTGATCTCACCACTTTGCCTCTTTTCTAACTCAGGCAGATACTAGAGATTGTTTTATAGCAAGATTAAGATAAAGTAGAGCAAAATATTGAGCTGTTTTTGACTAATTCTTATCATTGGCATAATATTAGTCCAAAATCTCAATTTGCTGTTTTAGTGTTGCCAATTTCTTTTTTGTGAAGACTGGTGCTTGCTTTATTTTTTTCTTTGCTGTATTTAGTAAATTCCTGCTTAACAGAGTAAGCACCCAGATTAGCAAAACCTGACAGTAGAAAACACTGGAGCTAGTCTTTTAAAACTACTGGTAGCCTCAAATGTTATAATATATTAGCCCTTATACTTCCACCTACAACTTTTGCCTTTGGACTAAGTTTTGTTATCAGCCTTCCATGAGATAGCTTCATCTCTTGCCCATTCCAGCTGAGCATTAGAGTATGGCCTTGATAGACTTTATTATTAAGTTACAGACTCTTAAAAATACAAGACTATTATAATAATAGCAGATCTATGTAGCAAGCATGCTTATTTTATTCTAATACATACTATTTGCTCTGCTATAAGTGCTATTAATCTGTATTGGAAGCATGTTTCTTACTGTAGACCTCAGTTTATCAAAACTATTATACCAATTACTGGAGCCTTCTTACTTGTAATATACAATCTTATTATGAACTTTCAATATCTCAGGCAATATTATTATGTATTAAGAAGATAACATATTAGCATTCTGGTATTATTAATCTATTAAAAAATCAAATATTTTAATTATATTCATGAAAATATTTGAATAATTGGAAATTGAGTGTTTTAATTCTTTGAAATAATATTGTCACCAAAATATTGTGGCAAAGAAAAGTTGATAGCATATTGATTTAAAGATAGATACTCTAAAGCTTCATTACTAGATATGATATTTTAAAAGCATTCTAACAGATATTTTTTATATATTCCATGGCATTGATGCATTGATGTAGTATAACTTGGTAATGTTAAAACAATCTGGTAATCCCCTGAAATCAATTTTTTATGGAAGAATGGAATCTTTTTTTTTCTGTAAAATTCAGGATGTTTTAGTTTAATCTGATCAAAATTCTTGTTAATCTGTGTGAAATTGATAACATTATCTAACTTAAGAGATATAATGCTATTCAAAACCTTGAAACTATGCTCCCATTAACCAATGAATTCTAGAATATCTTTTTCCATGTTTTCTCAGTAATTTCTTGCTACATATCCATGTTGCTGTTTATGGCTTTGTTCCAAATTCTCCTGGCTTGCTTCATGCAATATAGGCCCTGCACCAACATCCATATCCATTCCTCCTTTCCTCCTACTTTGAACTCTTTAAGTTGATTCATATATTGTGTCTTATCTTCTGGGAGGATCTCATATAAGAATGCTGTTTTAATGTTGGTCTGAGTTGTGTCTCAGCCCTTCACAGCAGCTAGATGAAGGAGTACACACTATGATCCCATGCATGTGGTTGGTAAAGTTGTTTTTGTGTAGTCTTGTCCATAAATTTATTTGTACCCTTGAAAAACCAGTCTAACTTTGAATTGGATAGCATTTCCATGTTTGTTGCACTTGATTTTGAAGACAGGACACCCTGTCTTCACCTTTTATCCAGCAGGTACTTTGGATTAGGGAATGAGCCCATACACTCCCATTTCTTGAAGAAATTTGAATTTGTCTCTGTAAGTGGTCTTCCAACAGTCAGCATCACCTGATATCTTAGCCTCTGCCCATAATTGCAGTTCATTACTAATGTTAAGCACTAGTAACTGGTGGTTGAGGTCCTGGACAGTAGCAAGTAGATGCTCAATATCTTTCTGGAATGCAATGTTGGCAAGATCAAGTACATCTGAGCATTGATCTGGGTTATTAGTGCCTTGATCAGTTGTTTCCAAATTCAGATCTGATGCCTTGTTTACCTTGCATTGTGCTCTTAGTCTCTTACCTGCAGCAATTGACTCTTGCACCACCCTCTGAGTCTATAACAGTGGAGCATTTTTTAGATTAGCCCTCTTGGTGGATACAGGTATATGACTAGATCATCAGGGGAGGAGTGCTGAAAGATCATCTTGCCATTTGACTTTAATAATTTCATGGGAGATTTGAGGTGCTTCTTCTGATCATAGCTCATGCCTTATCCATGAGAGTGCAATGCATGTGTTTGATGTGCCCAATGTGCACTGAGGTGTATAGTGTGCCAAATTGTTGTTCAGAGCCTTGGAACAAGAGCCATGATTCTACTTGGTGTCCCACAAGTTTGCTGTCATGTCCAGTTCTATATGTGCCAAGCTTTTCTTTAACCTTGTTCTCATGAGCAATTTGCCATGTCTTTAGATGCATGAAGGCTTTTGCTTTAGTTTTGAAAAGTATTAACCAGTGCTTGCTTATGTAATTATTAACTATATTCATGATATATTTGTAGCCAGTGCATGATACAATGGCCTAGGGCTCTGCTAAACTAATCCATACAATTTCCAACCTACATGTCACTCTCCATCCCTTCTTCTGCAACTTGAGGACTATGTTTCTCATCTGTTTGCCAAGAATACATGAGTCACACTTGAGTAGCTTTGAGGAAAAGACAGTGGGCATACCTGAGACCATTTCAGTTTTTGCCATGTCAAGGACAGTTTGGTAGTTGGCATGTCCAAGATGGCAATGCCAAATTTCCAAGTTGTTAACATGGTAAGCAGTAAACATGTGGTGAGAAGTTGTTGTGGGACTGAGGTTTAGACAATATTAGCATTGATTCAGAGTAAGGGAATCTATTGCATGGGTAAATCTGTTGTTGATTTTTATGAATGTATTGTGAAATACTGAGTTGGGCTTGAGCATATTGTTAAGGTATTCCTTCAGGACATGGAGTTTTACCTCTAACATAAATCTTGCTAAAAAGAAGCATTTTACCATCTTCTAGTTTGATTTGGTGATTGTAGTAGCAGTGAGGGAGAAGTTCCTTAATGCTGCCCTTGGAGAATATATTGGCAAATTTGTGGTATTTAGGGAGTATGACCTCTTGTAGGATTTGCTCTTCTATTTTTTATTCTATTACTACCTGATTAAATTAAAAGTGTTGCTTAGAAAGGCTAGGAGAGATGTGGAGTTGGTAGGCATCACCTCCAAATTGAACAAGTTATGCAAAAGGCATAGTATCAATGAGGTGGATGTTGAGTTTGCTAGGTGTTATATCTGGTTGTTCAAAACTTGTTAAAGATGGAGGCAAGCCCAGAGACTTTGACTAGGGTTGCAAGTAGCCTTTGTACTTGTTCTGAAAAATGTTGGGTGAAAATATTAGAGATAGGGTAAGGATGTCTGAGCAGAGTTTTAGTTGTGTAGTTTGAAAAGAGGGATTGCTTAGTATCAAGTTGTCTGTAGTCTGAGTTGATTATAGTCAAGCTCATTCTTGATAGTCAGGTTGTGCCATAACCTAAGAAAGATTGCAGTGGCCAGTCATGCTTCTCCAGTGTTGAACATCATGCTCTTGGCCTTCCAGTTGATGTTGGGGTTCATAACCCAAAGCCAGAGTAATCCAAGAATAACAGTAGTAGTAGGATATAGCTAAGTTAGGTAGAAATCAATAGGAAAGCTCAACCTGTTAATGGGTATGAGTTTATCCTCATAGTGCCATGTAATAAGTCTGGAGGAGCTGGGTTAGTTAATAATAAGCTGGATCTCAGTGAATTTTTTCAAGTCCTTGTCCAGCAATGCTAAGTCATAGCTAATAAATATTTTAGTAGTGTCACTGTTGATGAAGCCTGAGTAAGTTTTGCCAGTGAATTAGAATGTGATGTCAATGACAAATAATCTAGCAGAGTTAGAGTGCAAGTGTCTTGTAGTTACCAGAGCTTTTTTAGAGCTATTAGAAGTTGCCTTGGAATTAGGAATATAAAAGTCAGGGTAGGAGAGAGAGAAGTTCTGACTGAGGGTCATTTTTCAAGTGGCATCAGTTAATCCTGGGATTGATGTCATAGAGCTAGCAGAGTTTTAGGATGAGGGGGAGGCTCTTATATAGTTTTGTTACTAACATTCAAAGCTCCTTGTAGGTTCTATCTTCAAAAGTTAATAAAACATAGGAATAATGGTTGATATTCCCTGTGGAGGAGGCTTTGCCATCAAAGAAGCAGAGTTGGATAGATTAAGAAGGTATATAAAGGGGAGTCTGGCATCTAAGGCTCAAGCTTTATCAATGAAGTTGTCAGTAGCACTGCTGTCAACTAGTGTTGGAACAGGTTCAGAGGTTGGAAAAAGGGAGGTGTGAAAGAACAAGAGCTATAAAGCTTAAAAAAAAAGGTATACTATGCAGGTATCTATGATGAGTATCAGTGCATGTAGGTGAGTGTCCAGTGCAAATATTTTAAGGTCAATACTGCAATTCAGGATGTCTTCAAAGTTTGCTAAATTGCTGTCTTATTTTTTATGTATGGATCTGTCTCTATCAATAACCCAAACATCATGGCTCAAAGTTTTCCATTCAGAACAGTCATGTACAAAGTAACCTATTTTTTTTTGCATAATAAGCACACATCTTTCTTTCTCTAAAGCTTCTTAGTTTCCTTTAATACTGTGATCCAAGGGTGCCCAGCATTGTGTCTTGCTTGCAAGAATTCATTGTTATTAGAGTCATTAGAGTCATCAGCATTTGGTAAGTTTTTGTGTTTGTTTTCATTAACCACTGGCAACTTGCTGCATTTGACAGCCTATATGCAAGCTGGGAGGTAGTTTTGGAATGGTTCTGGGGGGCTTGGTCAATTGTTGGGGATTTTGCCAGGATTGGCTGGGTTTTCTTAGGAATGAGGATACTGATTTTGGGGTTGCCATCTTGTATTGCCATTGAGAGTTGGGCCTTTTCTGAGTTAGCACATGAGGGACTGCCTCTTCCAATGGCATTGGTATATTTGCATGATGAGATTTTTGAGGCCATCATTGGTAATCTACTTCAGAGCAATTCAGAGAATTTTGTGGATGCATTCAAAGAGAGCCTTATAGAGTTGGAAATATAAAGCATTGTAATTTCAGCCAGTTTCATAGGCTTTTTTCTTGAATTGTACTATGAAGGCTGTGAAACATTCTTTGAAGCTCATTTAGAATAATACCAAGTTCTTTTTAGCTTCAGCAATAGTATTGTAAACTCTGAACTTACTAGAAAATTTAGCTATGAAGGCTTCTCAATCAAAAAACAGAGGGTGTTGAAAGTTGTATTAGAGCAGTACAATATAGTGGTCTAAGGTGATTCCTTGGAGGTAAGAAGAGGCAAAAGCCACTTGAGCTCTATCAGAGGCATATGTGTAGAGTTTGCCTTGGAAGATGTTCAAGCAATGCATAAGGAAGATCTGCCACTTTCTGGGGTTGCAACTGCTAAATAGCTTCAGTTTCTGAATGTCCAAACACCCCTTATATGCAAGTGCATTGTGAACTTCTCCCAAGTCTCTGCTACTAATAGGAGGCCATCTGGGATTGTAGTAGTAATAGTAATTATTCCTGAAGCCTCTTGAAGGGGAAAATGCATTGATAGCCAGTTTGCAGTTACCAGGGGGCCTGCCATTTAGGTGTTATAACTTTACTACACTCTCCTAAGTATGACCACACCAGCCCCCTATTCTTTTCTTTTCCAATACCTGACCATCACTGATCTGATCACTGAGATCCCCAAGCTTTTCCATAGTCACCACTTCTTAACAACTAGACTATGCCTAGCTTCTCCAATAGGACCAAATCACTCCTAACATTATGCAAATGCCACTCTGCACAATTGTCTTACAATTCCTACTAACTTGGGCTCCAGAACATTTATACCTCCTGCAGCTAATGCTTCACTTTTTATCTGGACCTTTATAAAATCCACCTCTGGACTAGGTGATGCAATCAAGGAAAGAGCTGTGTCAGATCAGAGAAAATGCCCCAGAATTAACACTAACTCCTCTGACTTCTCTCCACCTGCTATCTTGATATCTTGCAGCTCAGCCTCAACCCCCAACTGTGACCTTAATAGCTTTACTACAGCCCTCTGATGTGCCTCAAATAACTCTACATGAGCAAGAGCCAAGGCACTGTCACTAGCTTTGAGAGAC
The DNA here is from genome assembly GCA_003313675.1 of Termitomyces heimii. Taxonomy (NCBI): domain Eukaryota; kingdom Fungi; phylum Basidiomycota; class Agaricomycetes; order Agaricales; family Lyophyllaceae; genus Termitomyces; species Termitomyces heimii. The sequence continues at coordinate 71,382 of QLON01000148.1, read as the reverse complement.
TGACAAAGCTTCACAACCTCTGCTTCTGCTGCTGAGAAATGTGCTGACTGGACCAAAAGCCTCATCCAAAGACCATCAGGCTCTAAAAGAGGGTTAGGAGAGGAGTCACAGTAAAAATGTTGAGGTAGTTAAATGATCATGTGAGAAAAGGGCCAACACTCAAGCATCTTGCCCTGATGAATCTTCTATTGATGAACCTTCCACTGATGAACCTTCTACTGATGAACCTTCCACTGATGAACCTTCCACTGATGAACCTTCCACTGATGAACCTTCCACTAATGAACCTTCCACTGATGAACCTTCCACTGATGAACCTTCCACTGATGAACCTTCCACTGATGAACCTTCCACTGATGAACCTTCCACTGATGAACCTTCCACTGATAAACCTTCCACTGATGAACCTTCCACTGATTGATAACTGGCAACATTGCTCTCTTCTCCTCCTCATTCCTTGTGCCTAAATACTCAGACCCCAACACCAACTGATCTTTTCCAGAAGATGAATCCTTCCCAGATAATGTCAATTTGATAACTGAGTCACCTCCACTGGATGCACAATGACTCTGCACTCAACCCTGCACTTGCCTCCAGACAGAAGGCCTTGCTATTGGCTGCTGAGGCTCAGGACATCTACTTCCCAAAACTTCATACACTTACTCAAAATCTCAACCCCTCAGCTCTGACAACTGTATAGCCATTTATCAAAGTTTGAAGGAGCAGCAAACATGCTTCTTCCAGCAAGCCTTGCATATCACCATTTCCTAATGAAACTGGGGATGGATAAGAGCCAAGGACCAGAAAACTCTCTAAGCATGGCAAAACTTGCATTATAAAAGAGTAAGGGCATAAAATGGCAAACTAAAATAATAGGCACAGGGATATAAGCAACACATCACTTATAGAAAGAGGTGGAGGAAGGAGACAGCTGGTTTAGAGCTCTTTTTACATCATATGGGATCAGGAACATGCCATAGAAAAAATAAGGTATGCTAGTAGTGATTGTGCACCAAAGAAGATCAAGCATCAGCAAAATTAGTAGTGGAATAATCAGGTGAAAATCAGTACAATTATGCAAAGTGGCATTTGTGTAGTGTCAAAAGTGATTAAGCCCTATAGAGAGAGTTTGAGTATAGTCCAGCCATCAAAGAGTGGTAGTTTTAGGAAATTTAGTGATTTATAGAAACTCAGTAATCTTGGTGATTGGACAGTGATGGTTAGATATTGGAGGTGGAGAGAAATGGGGGTTGATATAGTTATATCTAAGAGGCCAGTATTTAAAAATTCAAGCTAGTTAAGTTTTGCATTATTTCCATGAGCTTTTAGATATTATCTAAAGTGTAAAGAGCACTCAGAGTAGCATCTGCAAGCCCTCTAAATATCTGGGCCTAGATTGGCTCATATTGCAGGCTGCTAAGACTATTTAAAAGAATAATACATTTGAAGACATCTTTATCTAATTTCTTAATAGCAAATATATAGTGCATAATATTGCATATTTGTTTTGCAGTGGTGGTCAGCAGCTCACTTAGAGAGCATTAGATTTATAGAACTTCTTAGATTAGTGATACTATGTACATTAATTCCTTGCCCTCAGCCTTTAACCTCACTTTCTTATATAAGCCCATAGCTATTTTTACACTGTTTAAGCTCTTATACTCAGAATCATCAAGTGTAGTGAGAATTATGATGCATGTGAAATCATCATTAGTGATCTAGTTATAATATGCCATAGATTTGATTAAGATGTTGGGACAGGAAATATATATAAAAAAAAACATAAAACTTGAGTCCAAGGAGAGACAAGTGGATTTTCAGAAACTTTAATCATTTGCTGAAGTTAGCTATGAAAGAGCTTCAAGAAAACTTCTCTTACTTTTATTTTATACTATAGATAAATATTATGCAGACAGATGAGTTTGTTGCATTAGTACTGAGCACCTTGGACTTAGTAAATATGAGTAGATTATATGATGAAAGAACAGAGGCTTATTTGTTATTTTAGAAAACAAAGAGGTATTTTTTTTAATCTGAAACTAATATGTGGCTTTGATAAAGAGATAAAGATAGAAAATGAAAATGACTCCAAATGAAGTAGCTCAACACAGCTAAGATTAGGTAAACAGATAAAAGGATCTTAAATGAGTAGCAGTATTATAATGAGTAGCTTATTTAGAAAGAGCCTATAATCTGTTAAAATTCTAGTAGCAGCAGCAATATATATAGATGCAATAAGCATCTATATTTATATGTTATTAGTATAGATCCTCAGAATATATAAATGAAACTCTATTTGTATATATTTATATTAATATATTATTAGTATAGATCTAGATATAGTAAATTAATATATAAGTCTGTAAGTGAATCTATAAATAATATACTTTTAAAACATATAAATAAAATTGAAGGTACTTCTATTATATATAAGTATATATATGTAAAAGTAAACAAAGCATGTTATGCCACTATAGTGACTCTTGGCATCATATTCATAGTACCTCATTATATTATCACACTCATTACATTCACACCACTTTAATATTTTACAGGTTTATAACTGAAGTAAATTACATATTTTAATATTCATTTGCTCTTGCTATACTGAGAGTTTGATGAGATGTGAAAGAATATGTCAAGTGCAAGCTAAAAGATGCATTCCACTAATGTATCCATCTTCTTTGATCATAGTCCTTCAATAGTATTTATCAAAAATGGAATTATGCTTGTACACATTTTGGCAAGCCAGTGAAGATTTATTCCAATGCTAAATTTATAATCAAAGGCACAAATTACATTTATTTGTTACTTGGATCATTTACAAGCAAGGATCTGCCACAAAGAAGGAGTTTGATTAGCATGTTCTTATAATAACTGTTGGTACTGACCTTAGATGCCTTATAATCTTCAGGGCTAATATCAGTAAAGTTGACAAGTTGTCAATGTTTAATGCCATCATTTTTAAACAATCTATGAATTTGATCTTGAAGGTGATTCACTAGTTTATTGTAATCAAGCTATATCTGACACACTTTCTCTATTAGGCAGCCAATGCCCCAGAGACTATTTTGTAAGATGAAGAAAATGTTAATTAAATATATTCATATATACCAAGTCTATTACTTTTCCCTTGCCCTTACTTATCTGACACTAGCTTACAATTCAGTCTTTTTTTTTTTCTCCCCTTTTTCTAGTTTGATTCAGTCTTGTTTTTATTATATAATCTCAACTTGCCCATTTGTGAGAATCTCTAAGTCTACTGAGGCATGCCTCTACAAGTGCTTTTATGGCTCTAGTCACATATATTTTACACCTATACTTCTCCAGTTCATATACTTCTCAATGTATTTAGCATTTCTTCTATACATAAGTAAAAATATATACAGTCTAGTGTATTCTCCATTATTATACATTTATTTCACTTGCATTTGTTAATCTTTATATAGACTGTTATTCAGAGCAGATGCTAATTCTATAGCATCTTCCACAGACATTATCTTATTTATTGATTTCAAGCATTTGGCAACTTTCCTCTTATTTATTCCTTATAGCTTGGGATTTGTAGCAAAATGATTTTACATAGATAAGGCATTAAGGATTTTCTATATAAAAGCAATTTCTTCTCAACATAAATTAAAGGTTCTTATTATTTTAATAAATATTTGTGATATTGTTGCATATTTCTTTTTGAGTAAATGTTTTTGTTTTTTAAAATTGGAGAATGGAGTTGGACTTTATTTTCTCATCTACTCTTTTATTGTTCTTTAAAAGATTTATTGCTATTAATAAGTCTGCTACATAGGCTACAAGAAGCAATTAGGTCTAAATTAAAGGTATAGCTTTAGCCATAGCTTTATTTGTGGATTTTATATTAAATAGAGTGTAACAAAGTTACAAGCTTATATTGCCTTAGTATATAATATAAAATATATCCAAATAGTAGATTTCCTATATATACAAATCAATATATAATGCAATGACTCCTGGGAAAAAACTCCTGCTGACTAAAAATTACATAAGGCTGACCAAGAACCTTCCTTTAAAGGAATTGATGACTAATCATCTGCATTTCACTCAAAAAAGCTAAATTTACTTTATTTTAACACTTATAATAGCTAAAAAAAATGTATATTAAATAATTTAAATACTTATACTATTATTTGACAATGTGTGGCAGGTGTCTGGGAGTCTGCAGGCATCAAAAATGCCAAATGCAATTTAATAGACACTATTTTTCATGCCTCAGGTGTTTCTTGACTAAATAGAACTAAATATTGCAAGTTTTCAATTATGTGGAAAGAAACCACACAACAATGTATGTATTGGTCTATCTATTGGTTGATTAATGTTAACAAACATTGAATTCAGCTTATTAGTGAAATCTTGACCACATTGAACTGTTGATATACTGAATATTTCATCATATAAGTGACTTTTACATGTTTTTTAAGCATTAAATTGCTTAAAAATCAATATTCTAGGCAATCTTCAACTATTCCTTTTAACAGAAACCCACCCAGTACTCCTGAGAATTAGAGGCAACAAGCTAGAGCTCAAAGCAGACTTCAACAATTGCAAATAACTGATTCTAATGATCATTATACAAATAGAAGTAATAGATTTAATACTGTGGTTGTACCACTACTTTACTTTGAATTTGGAAATATAAGATCTGAAAGCATAGAAACTAAGGATATGAGATTTAGAGGCATAGAAACTGAGGGTATAAGATCTGGGAATAATAATCAGATTGCTTCTGGCTCTTCAAAGAGACTTTTGAGATAGCTTGCTATTATTGATAATCTATTTTCTGTAACTACATCTAAAACTCATTTGCTTGAAGGCATGGAATTTAGGAGTATGAGATCTAGGGGTAATAATCAGACTGCTTCTAGCTCTTTAGAGAGACTTTTTAGACAGTCTGCTATTGTTGATGATTTATTTTTTATAATTATACCTGAAACTCATTTACCTCAAGGATGGGATGCTTCTTTATACAATGCTATGCCTGAAATGGTGCCACCTTTACCTATTCTTGCACATAGAGCATTTATGCCTAGAATAGTGCCTCCTTTACCTGTTCCTATATATGGAGTAAACAGTAGGCTTAATTAGCCTCCTATTGCTCAAGTTATCATGACTATTCCTGAAACCCATTTACCTGAAGAATGGAATGCTCCTTTACAAAATTCTATCCCTAGAATGGTTTTATCTCCACCTGCTCCTGCTTTTAAAAGAGTCAAAAATGCTCCTTTACAGAATTCTAGGCCTACTATAATGCCACCTCTTATTTAGCCTTGACATATTGGGATTATTCTTAAAACTCCTTTACTTGAAGGATGGAATGCTCTATTATTAAATTTTATGCCCAGAATGGTGATATCTCTACTTATTACTGCATATAGAGCTCCTTTAGAAAATAACATGCCTTTAATAATGCAACCTCTACCTCTTTCTTCTACAAGAGAGAATGTTGTTTATAGAGGCTTGATTGCAAACCATCAAATTAGGCAAGAATAAGCACTAGCAGTAATGCAAAAGCAGAAAAGAATGAGACATATTGTTATGGTTGAGGAGTAGGAACAGGCAAAAGTAGTGTTGAAAGAGCAATAAAGGCTCAGACATGAAGAGCAGGAAAGGCAACAATAGGCATTGGTTATCTTACATCAAGAAAGGCAGGAAAAAGAAAGACAAGAAGATGAATTCAGACCAGAGGTGAGGCTAAGCCAATTGTGAATAGCTACTGTAACTAATAAAAGCTAACAGCATATAAATTTCAACCTTGAATATAGACCTTTGAATGAGGCTATGGCTCAAAGAATTTTTCAAGGCTGAGAACAGCAATATGTAGCTGATTTAGAAGAGAACTTCAATGGCTTAGGTCCTTAAAATAATTTGGAATATATTGATGCAGCCTTTGACTAATTGATGCAATATCCTTTGGAGTATTTAGATCAACCTATAAACAATGTGGATGATCCTGGGCAGCAGAATCTACCAGCAAATCATCCTCCTCTTTATCCTTCTATTATTCCACAAACTGTACAAGAACCTAGGAATGCTCTTCCAAGAGCAAGGCAACATGCAGCTAATTTAGAAGAAAACTTTAATGGCTTAGGTCCTCAAAACAATTTGAATGAACCTAGACAGCCAGATTTTTCAGCAGAACCACTCAATATAGATAATCCTGCTGTTTCTATACTAGCAGAGAACTCTCCTTTTATTTCATAAATTATACAATAAGCAAGGAATGCTTTTTCAAGAGGAAGACAACCTTACTTGAATAAACCCACAGCACATGATCTTGGCCCTATAAATGTCATATGTCAACACTGTCAGGCTCTACACTTTGAAGCTGAAAAGTTCACAAAATCTACCAGATATAATTCAAAGTTTGGCATGTGCTGTTTACAAGGCCAAATTAATTTGCCCAGACTCAAAGATGCACTACCAGAGCTACTTAGTCTACTTCATGGCCATCATCCTCTTTCTGATGCTTTTAAAGCATCTATTCATCAATACAATGCAGCTTTTGCATTTACATCTTTAGGGGTTAAAATTGATTATGCTATTACTAATGCTCCTGGACTATACAGCTTTAGAATCAATGGAGAACTTTATTACCTTACAGGTGCCTTGCTTTCAACTGAAGGAGAGTAGCCAAAATATGCACAATTCTACTTCTATAATTATAATTGGCAACTCACTTTTTATCAACAAAATAATCCTAGATTGAATGTTCAAATAATGACATCTTTGCAGGATATACTTAGTAGAATTAATCCCTTTATTAACTTATACAAGCATGCTAGACAAATTATGGGAGAAGTTCCAGAAGATCAACCACAAAGGCTTTTTATTCAACTTAGAGCAGATTTTGGAGATCACCAGTACTATAATAACCCTAATAAACAAGAAGATGTTTCTGCTATTATTCTTGGAGATGGTTCTCAAGAAAGATCCAATCATTGTGATATAGTTTTATACTTACATGGAGGTCAATTGAAGCAGATTAGCCAAGTGCATTCATATTATACTCCATTGCATTATACTATCATCAGTCAGAAAGTCTGGCTTTCATCTTAATATTGCTTCTTATCATGGACTAGAAGATCAATGAAGGACTATAAATATTATATAAACTGCATATTATGCATATAAGCTTCAACAAAGATCTTTGGAAGCTAATGCTGCATTACTTTGAAGTGGCAAATTATTCCAGCAATATGTTGTAGATGCATAGGCTTCAATTGAACAAGCCAAGCTTAACTGGGTCAAATCAAATCAGAAGAAAATTAGGGCTGAAGTTTACCAAGGAGTGGTTAATGCTGCAGCTGGAGATGAAGAGTTACCTCAATAAGCCCATTGTATTATTCTTCCTGCTTCTCATAAGTGAACAATATATGCAGCAGTTATTCTAGAACTCTATGGCTATTTGCAGGCATTTTCAAAAACCAGATCTCTTTATAACAATGACTGCTAATCCAAAATGGCCTGAAATTGAAGAAGCTCTTTTGAAGGAACTTGCAATCAATTAGAAAAAAACAAACTGCTTTTGACCAGCCTGACATTGTTGCCAGAATATTTAAACTTAAAAAAAATGCTCTTCTAAAGGATCTTAAAGATGGTATCTTTGGAAAGTGTCTTGCTTATGTTCACACCATTGAATTCCAAAAGAGGGGACTTCCACATATGCATATCTTGATATTTTTTCATTATGATGATAAAATCAGAGATGCAGCTCATGTGGATACTATTGTCTCTGCTCAAATTTCTAATCCAGTTACTCAGCCTCAACTGTACCAGGTACAAGCTTTGCTTAAGTCCTTTATTCAGTTACTGAACTTTGTTATTAGGTTATTACTACTAATATGGTTTATGGCCCATGTGGAATGGCTTATCCCAATGCAAAGTGCATGATAGATAGCAAATGTTCCAAACAATTCCCTAAGGAATTTCAAGAAACTACTTAGTATAGTCAATATGCCAGACCTAACAATAGCCACTTTTTTGAAAAGCATGGTCAACATTATAACAACTGTGATGTTGTTCCATATAACCCTTATCTCTCAGCCAAATACCAATGCCATATCAATGTGGAAGTTTGTGCTTCAGTGGATGCTATTAAATACATTCACAAGTACATTTATAAAGACCATAATAAGACAACTTTGGAAATCTCTAGAAATCAAAGAGATGAAATCAAGGAACACTTGGATGCTAGATATATTTCAGCACCAGAGTCTTGCTGATAAATGCTCCTTTGCCAAATCCTATGCCTATAGCAGTATTTCAAGAGCAACAAAGACTGAGACATATTGCTATGGCTGAAGAGTTGAGACACTGTGCACTCAAAAAAAAATCAAACATCATAATCACCAAAAAACAAGACATCTCCCTTTTTGATTATAGACCAATAATTGGTTTAAAGAGGGTATGTGTAATGACAATAGCACTAGTGCACTTTATATTATATTTTTTATATTTTGTCATATTTTTGTGTGCATAATGTGCATGTAAATATTGTATTTTTGAACTGCTTAACAATTAACTAAGCAGTCTTGTTTTTGTCTTATTTGCATACATAGGAAAATCCATGATTTGAGCATATTTTATTTTGTACACTAAAGGCAACACAAGTTTGTAATGCTGTTACAAAATTATATTGGAGATGAAATGACAATGACTTGTACTTTGTGGAACCAGAAGATTCAATGTCATAGCAGCTCAGCCTGGAAGTAGTTACACCACACCAAGCTAAAGGTAGAAAAAACTTCTGACATTGAAAAATTAACAAGGGCTTCCAAGTCCCCCCCCCTGTCCCCCCACATACTGACATCCAAATAAAACCGTTCATCTATGTGATATCAGTAGACGTGCTCTCCTAGACATTAGGATCGCTCGAAGGCTCAAGTTTCTGCACAAGAATGGTACCATACATGGCGACCCAAAAGGGGTGAGTTGTGATCAAGCCATATCCCAAAGGTCATCTTAATCAAAGATTTGTTTCAAACAGCCCAACATAGGGGCAAGGCAGGCAGAGGTCGTCTTGCGGACTTCGCAATATCTGCCATCTCAGACAAGGAAATTCTTGCATGGAGTTCGTTGTCCTCGGCAGCGTCAAAATGAGGAACGATCAGATGGCAGGCACCCGAACTGTTTGATCCCGGAAGTTGAGATACGCAACACCCAAAATAAGTGATATATGGGAATTGGCCCATGTCGCTTCATGAGATACGTCGGTTTTATCATCGTCTTCACAGGGTAAACAAGATCTTCGCAGGGGAACTACCTTACGTGCACCTCACACCTGGAGCAGCCATCGTGAAACACGTTTCTGGTGGCATGCGATCAACAAGGCCTCCATATTCAAGCTCTAGCTGGGCGTATGGGGGATAAGTGAGGATATTTGGTCTTTGATGGGAATTTGCTGGGCTGCTCGGCCGATAGAACGGCCGTCCTTCCATGAGATCGATCATCGTTTGTCCATGGCACTTCAGCGGATCTCAAGGCGGATACGTGGGCAATGATGTTTCGTTCTCTCCCGAGAGTTTCAAGAGATGGTGCGGAAGGGAAAATGCAAGGCCTCGGATGCGCAGTTGAGATAATTGAAAGAATAGATTGAATATCAAACTGACCACATAGTGATGATGCGTCATGGATGTGGCGCGAAGCAAGAGCACAAGTCGCTCGGTTATGTCGTGAGTATTTGATTGGAAAGGAAGCTCGTCAACCAGGCACTTTAAAAGCCTTCCGAGGCGAAATCTCGAGGAGTTCGCGCCCGAAAAGGTGCCGATTGATGATCGTACAGGACATCCATCCCTTACGATATCCATCATGATACATTTTGACAAAAGTGGCAAAGAAACATAGATTCCGCTTTTGCGTTAGATTGCATGTTAAAGGAGGTTCAATCAGGGGGGTATGAACTCGGGGTCGTCAATGCTTCTCGCGTCGTAAGACTGGGAATTCGAAGGGTTATGCCTATTCGATAGCCTTCCAGAGACCATCAATCCTTGCCAAGGCACGCGCCATTCCAGATCTACACGTGAAGAATATCCAGCAATGTTTGAAAATGAGCACAATATTCAGAGCAAGGCCAATATCGGTAGAAGATGCATATCGATTCATCCTAGTCGTCAGGAAAGGAAAGGAAAATTGTTCAACGCGAACAACCGATTTAGTTGCCGACATCACTGAACGGCGAATATGGCCGCCAAGTATATTATAATCATTTTAACTTCGACAAATTGTGTCTGGTCCACATCTTTCCACTTTTCACTTTACTCACTTCCCTCCTTCATTCTATACTCTCGTTAGAATGGATCCCGTCAAGGTTACCAAGATCTGCTGCAGTCAGTATCTCTTATTAGATTAATATTGATCAATAATAAAGCTGACTGGCGTTGTTTGCAGTCGGGGCTGGATACGTTGGCACGTCGTTTCTCCTCAATGTAATACGCGTTTTATCTGATCTTTTAAGGACACCCTCAGGTGGCCCGACCTGTGCTGTTATTGCCTTGAAATGTCCCCATATCAAGGTCACTATCGTCGATCTCAATGCGGCACGTATCGCCGCTTGGAACTCGCCCGAGTTCAACCTGCCAATCTACGAGCCTGGCCTCGAGGATGTCGTACGCCAAGCGCGGGGCAAAAACCTATTCTTCTCCACAGATGTGGATCAGGGCATCGAGGAAGCTGATCTCATTTTCGTTAGTGTCAACACGCCAACAAAGAAGTCTGGTGTCGGTGCAGGGAGTGCTGCAGACCTCAAGTAAGCCTCTTCTTTATCATCTATCAAGATGCATCTTACTTTCCACCCTCTTTACGTGAATAACTCATTGCAATTCTAGCTACGTCGAGCTTGCCACAAGGCGCATCGCGACTGTTGCCACTTCCTCTAAGATAGTCGTTGAAAAATCTACCGTTCCATGTCGTACCGCCGAGTCGATGCGCACGATCCTTGAGGCAAACTCCAAACCCAACTGCCGCTTCGATATCCTTTCCAATCCTGAGTTTTTGGCTGAGGGCACCGCGATAAGCGATCTCTTCAATCCTGATCGTGTCCTCATCGGTTCCCTTCAAACTCCCGAGGGCAGAGACGCAAGCGATGCCTTGGTGTCCGTTTATGCGAACTGGGTCCCGTGAATTGTCTTTTTATCGATATATCACAAATTGGCATACTAACAAATTCATTCATTTGGGACGTAGTACCGACCGCATCCTAACTGTTGGCCTCTGGTCTTCCGAACTGTCTAAGCTCGCCGCAAATGCCATGCTCGCCCAGCGTATCTCATCCATCAACGCCCTCTCAGCCATCTGCGAAGCCACCGGTGCCAACATCGACGAAGTTGCTCACGCAATCGGGTACGATTCCCGCGTTGGCCCCAAATTCCTCAAAGCCTCCGTCGGCTTCGGTGGCTCCTGTTTCCAGAAGGATATCCTCAACCTCGTATACCTAGCCGAGAGCTGCCATCTCCCTGAGGTCGCGGCGTACTGGCGTCAGGTCGTGGAGATGAATGAGTATCAGAAACGTCGGTTCTCCAAGCGTGTTGTAGATACGCTGTTTAAGACTATTACTGGCAAGGTGTGTTTATAGTTTGGAGGACATGAAGCATTCTTACTGATTGGTAATCGGTGTACATTATCTAGCGTATCGCGGTTTTGGGCTTCGCATTCAAGGCGGATACTGGCGACACGAGGGAGTCTGCTGCGATCACGCTCATCAGAGACTTCCAGACCGAGCGTGCCCTCATCAACATTTACGACCCCAAAGTCGAACATTCCCAGATTTGGGCTGATCTCCAGGAGGCAAGCCCTTTGGTTCCCCTGGACAACAGTACGTCTTCTAATACTGTATCTTCCCATCTTTTTGATAGTTAACGGCGCCGTACTTGTAGTCAAGAAGCAAGTGACGATCTGCAATTCTGCGCTGGAAGCATGCAAAAATGCGGAGGCTGTGGTTATCGCGACGGAGTGGAAGGAGTTTACCGAGATTGATTGGGAGGTTGTCTATCAGAATATGAACAAGCCTGCCTTTGTCTTTGATGGTCGGCTCCTTGTCGACGCAGATGAACTGCGCAAGATTGGATTTAAGGTGCCTCCCTGCCCACTCTGGTTTTTCGACATGAAAAGTTGAAAACTAATTTTGTAGGTTACGACAATCGGACGGGCTCAACCGGCGCCCTAAATAGGTAGACACATACAACAAGAATCATAAGCTCCAGATACCCAACTTCACTGTACACCGAACGGACATTGTTACTTCACAATACTATAGAGATTTATGATTTTGCTTTATTTGACAAGCGATGATCTCTTTCTAAGGTGTCGCCGTGATCCAATCACAAGATCCAGAATCTTACATGGTCAGTGTACCAATGGAGACTTGCCTTCATGAGATATAGGTGAAGTTTTTGAAGTTGTACGGCACATCTATCGAAGTGCCAGACTGATATCTAGAATCAGTGCTTACTCAGCTAAATTACTCAATAGCGCCACTCCAAACTCCATAGAATGGGTTACAAGCCAATGTCCTGATGGCAACGTCATGCCTGGATGCTTTGTAGTACGGATATTGGACCTCCGAAATTACGAGTCGCCATTCTTGTTTAGGTTGGAGAAATCTAGGCGCCAAGGAATACTGAACTCAACCTCAAAGCTTTACAGTCACGACGGAAAAGCAATGGGTCGCATGCTAGGGACAAGGGAAAAGAAAGGTTGTTTCAGTCACAATAGTTGGCTCTGGCCCCAGAGAGTTGTACATGGCAGCCACAACCGGGAACTTCTAAGGGGGTGAGACGTACGTAATTTCGCCCTCTCCGGACTATGGTATTATGTACATGGTTAGATGCCTTGAAGGTCGGAAGGCTTTTCATCTTTTGATGCGTTAATCCAGGAGGTGGATGAAGTTCATACAAGTTGTAACACGACACACAAGCGAAGGGGCTAGAAGGGCCCAAGAAGTATCACCCATAAACATTCTTCGGGTCAAATGACGCAGCTACGCATTCATTTTAGTTAGTGCTCCGAGCTTCACGTTGGCTATCAGACAGCCACGGCGCAGAAAATGACGTTGTGTGAAAACTTCCTCTCGGAGAAACCATCATCTTCAGCGAGAGTAATCTATCAGTAAAGATGTCAAGTCGTGAAGCGATGTGCAAATCAACATCTCTCTGGGCCGAGACTAAAACACCTGGCAGCCTGACGTGAAATATTAATGGAGAAAGCTGTAGCCCAGAGAATGGCTACAAACAGTAGCGAAGTCGTGAGTAAACGCGGAATTAGCAATACAATACCTCTGTCCTGCTTGATATTTGACAGTCCGTACATACTAGTTTCAACCCTTGATTACAACCTCGGAATAAACGTCGAAACGCCCATGGTTACAACCGGTCAGCTGAGGATGAACGCGAGGATGAACGAGCTGTAGAGTATTCAGTGTAATGCGTAGTTTCACTTGAGGTGCGGGACAACAAAGCAATTTCACAAGTCATATGGGACGCTGTTATTTATGCGTGAGATTGCATGAAGATGAGTTCTTGCGCTTGCCTTCGCAAGAAATTTCCTGGCTATAAGTAGGCGTCGACAGTTCTTTCTGAAAATTCTGCCACTGATTGAATCCGCTGCCCCTAGATCCGTGGAGATGTCGGACTTTGAGAGCTGTCAGGATAAGTAAGACGACATTTCAATGAGTTGACCGCCAACTTGGGTAGAGATGTTTTGTAAAATGTGCAGCGCTGGAAAAGCCTGTCGCTGCAGAAACCAGCGATTCAAATATCGTTCCGTGCAAGCACTACATGTACACATGGATGCATGACTTCAATTTGTCACGGTCACACATCCTCGGGGATGGTCGTGAGTCCCTATGTCGTCAATCAAACTCAATGATCGTCTATCTTGACTGGTCTGAGCGGGATTTATCTTTTCGTTTTCTTACAATGATACCTGATTTCTATGAGACCTTGGTGTTTTGGATCTGGTCGCCTGACCATGCTCAAAACAAGGCATGCAGCTAGTCAAGGTGTACATATATCGATATCTTCATGGAGATGTGACATCGTGTGTACAACCTCGATTCGTTCTCTTTATATATCGATATTAGAACTAATTAAAAGACGGCAGAATAATTCCATATGACCTTTGATCCTGTCAAGGCGCTCGCCAAGCGGCATTCTCATTCTCACGGCGCCTCTAACTTATCGCTCTCTATTATGAGCAAGCACAACCACCCAGATTGGAAGAGATCGGATCGTAAGTTATGTTACTTGTGCATAGCTGCGAACTATCTCCAGTGGTTTCTATAAGGACTAGTATGAATGCACCTTCTGACACAATTACCAGTCTAGGCCGGTGACTTTCACAAGTTTTTGAGCCTACTTTCTTTCACTTCATTCATCCATAACATCGCTCAAAGGAACGTGGTATATCATATTGAGCTTGAGGTGATCGTGTATGTTGTCTTCATGCTAGGTCAGCATCAGTCGGTTTCAGATCGGAGACTTGCATTCATACGATGTTATCACAAGGTTGGTTCACGCTGTTTTAGAAGACCCTTGTTGGGTAACTTTTAGGTTAAGGAAACTGCTAGAAAAGTCATGGCGCCCCAGGCACGTTTTTTCGTCAACTTTCCCTACTAGATATCACATATTTTCGGAAGTTTAAGGGGCATATGGTGAATCGTTTGACAGACGTCCTATATGCATATACCTCTGCTGCAGAAAGGACTGGTGTAACAATAGCGGACACACCTGATAGAACTCATTCCCCAACAGGATCCGGTTAATCGATTTTCATGTGGCTATTTCGAGCAACCGCGGAAACCGACATTCCCGCGGAAATCTGGAAGTGCGATCTCTCAGCATCATTGTTGTTGACTGGAAGGAGATTGATTTCCGTGGAATGTCAGTCGTACCTGTATTTTGCAACCCATATAAGCTCCTGGTCTGATAAATAGCATTCAGCGTCTGACACACAAATAACATAACCGATGTCTTGGTCTCCTAAGCGCACTCTAGAAGAAAGTGGGTTTATTTCAAAGAAGCTATCAAGAAATTTTCTACTAATGTAATTCTCACTCTAGCGGATGCCATCCTCTGTGCTCCTGGGCACCTACACGAGGTTGAGACTATAAACCTCAACGGACGGCCACAGAAGGTGTATAAGCACCTCTGGCCGTCCGTAAGGGAGTTCTGGCTATCAAGGGTTGATAAATATTCAAGAAAGACCTACATCATTTTTGAGGACCAGCGTTATACCTACGGTGAGGTCCATCAACGCGTTGTCAGAGTGGCCGCGGTCTTTCGTCACGTCTATGGTGTTGGGAAAGGTGGGCATAATCTCACCGGCGAAAAGTTGACCCTTTTGTATTGATGGGTATACAGGGGATAGGGTTGGTATCTGTTCGCGGAATTGCTTTGATTACCTCGTATCTTTTTGGGCAGCTCGTACGCCAGCGCTCCGTATCAATACTGCTTCCAGCACCTCATTGAATTTTTGAAGATCTTCTGGGTGCGGTACCCGTCCTAATCAATGCGTAAGTGGCCCAGGCAACCTTCATTCGACTCTTCATGTGCACTTTAGATGGCTCCCCTCTGAGCCCCTCCAATTTTGCCTTCTACGTACCGATTGTCAGGTTGTCATGCTTGACGCCGAGCGAGCCGACTGTCTGGCACCAGCTGTTCCCGATATGTTGCGAGATATGCCCAGTAATTTTCTAATCTTCGATGAGGAAGTAGACATGAGGCGGTGGCCTGGTATGAGTTCCTTCCCCTCTACTATCGCTGGTTATCGGGGCGATACCAACGATATATTGACCACGGATCCACATATTCTCCCCGAGGATAACGCCCTCATCATGTTCACTTCAGGTATGGACACGTCTTTTATGATGCAAACGAACAAGCTTACGTATTGTATGTGCAGGAACTACAGGTCTGCCGAAAGGCGTTTTAAGCACTCAACGTCAGTTTTTGACGAATATTCCAAACGTCAGTGGAATCCCCTTTATATGTCAATTCTGATCAATTCACCAAACCCTAGGTCATGGTCGGAGGGATTCGAGCTGATTTACGCAAAGGGGGCGACTATCCTGACTTTAACGCTGAAAATATTCCTCAAAAAGGTGCACTCATAGGTGTACCACTTTTTCACGTTACTGGTCTTACTAGTTTTACGGTCAGCGTCGCTGCTTTACAAGTAATTAGCAGCTAAACTCGAACAGATGTATTCGACTATGATGGGATTGAAGATTATATTGACTCCGAAGTGGATTGTTGAAGAGGGTTCGTAGCATTCCTCATTTCAATTTCCCAATATTCAATGTCTCCATCAGCCGCCAAGTAAATGTTCAACTACCGTTCAGGAGTTTTGATAATTTGACATGTCGCTCTAGTTTGATCAAAAGGGAAAATGTGCGCGTGGCGGGAGGGTGACTATTGTTTGTTCTTTGATAAAAAAAAGCCTGTCAACGTTGAAATACCACTCACTTTCCAGTGTTCCCGCCATGGTTTCCGATCTCATAGACAGCTCTTTAGCTGGATTTGAACTTGAAGGTATCTTATTTGGTGGCTCACCTGCTCCCATAACCCTTGTACCGAGAGCCAAGCATGCTTTCCCAACAGCCACCATGTAAGTGGCACACGTTCTCTTACAGGCCATCGATTAATAGCTCTCAGGATGCAGGCATATGGAATGACAGAGACAAATTCTATAGCAGTTTCGGTAGTTTTAACTCATTTGCTCATCGTCTCATTTCCTGAAGCATGTTATCTCTGATAGTTTGCTGGAGATGATTATGTGGCGAGGCCAGCAAGCACGTTAGTTCGTTTCCTGCACTTGTTTTTTTTCTCTTGTGTACTTAGACTTGTTGCACAGGGGTCAAGCCTCTCCTGTAAATGAAATCAAAATTGTGTGCAAAGACTCTTCTGTGGGCCCCGGGGTTCCCGGAGAAGTTTGGTTGTAAGTACCTTTGAGTATCACTCTTTGAATGCTTCTGATATATATCTGGCACAGGCGTGGTCCCAATATCATGCAATGCTATTGGCGCGACTCAAGTAATTGTTTGGATGTGTATAGGTTGTCAATTCATTGAAATGGATTTTCATGGAATCACAGAAGCCACTGAGAACGCTCTCACGAGTGACGGATGGTTCAAAACAGGCGACTTGGGATATCTAGATGAGGAGGGATTCTTGTATATCAAAGATAGACGTAAGGCATCTTTTGTATTCTGCTGGAATTATACGGACTGACGCTTTTCAGTCAAAGATATCATCATCAGAGGAGGCGAGAACATTGTAAGCTTTGTATAACGTGATCGTTGGCATTGCCTAGATATTGCCAGGACTCAGTCGCGGTCGAAAATGCCCTGTACCATGATCCTCGGATCTCTGAAGCTGCCGCAGTCGGAGTTCCGGATAGTCGCCTTGGAGAGTTGGTAGCCGCTGTGGTATCTGTGAAGCCTGCTTACCGGAGCACGGTCACTGGTGCATCCCTTATCACGACGGCGCGAAAATAGTATGGTTATGCCGCTGAAATTCGATTTTGGAGCTGACTACCAGCAATCTGCAGCCTTCCCCGTTTTGCTGTACCTGTGATGATCATCATACAAGATGAACCCTTTGGTATGTCGTTTCGTAATCTCATCGAGTAATCTACTAGAATTTTCTCCAGAGCTTACCCCTTCTGGAAAGATTATAAAGGATCATCTTCGTCGGCTTGCTCGACGTCACTGGGAAAATCGTGCTCGCATGGGGGACAACCACGATTCACCAAGTTCGCGTCTATGATACCAAATAACACAAGCAACACCGTAAAACACGTAAAAATTACCTTAACCATCCCAGAGGTCATTTGATCCAGAGACAATATCTACGATGTTTCTATCTTATGGGCAGGTAGAGGATAACAATCAATGGGCCAAGTTTTGTATAGTCAAGTTATTCACGCTGAAGAGAAGCAGAAGGCCGCAGGAAGGTAACCAGTTTTCCGGTCTGCGAGGTGATTGATTGGCCATGGAGGTACCTTCAACTCCAAAGTTCAATGATGGACTTTGGCGTCGTTCGCACATTATTCTGCCACTGAATTCCAGATTCACAATTCGTCATCATTGTCAAAAAAACAAATAACTTTATCCAATCATTTCTGGCCTCGGTTCCAAAATCTGTTCGAAGGTTCAGTTGAAGCGCCACACTTCTTACATGTAGCCCTTTGATCTATTTCTTGATTGATCCGGACTCAACTGAATCACTATAATTTTCTCGTGGAATAGTATCAACATTGGCAGGGCATCATTGCTGAAGACTGTTTTGTCCGTCCGATACCATATGGTAACACCCGGTAACCAATTCCGCCACACTTTTGATGCAGTTTACCCCTTCTCTGTTTTCCGCTTATTCGTCGCTCTGGACCCTGTCATTATATGACATCTGACTGAGGTATTAGCTCGGCATCTAGCCTAATATTCAACTTTTCTGGGACATACATTCCATTCCAGAAGGATTAATAGGGTTTCCTCGGCCCCTCAGTTCAAAAGAGAACACCTCGGGTATCGACACAGTAGTGAGACTATTTACAAAGTGGTCCAGCCAATGCGATCGTACTGCTTCACATTGGGAAAAGCGCACTCAAAAGTCGTGAATCTCAGTAAGTACTCCGCCCGTCATAAAGTTAAAAGGACATAGCGTAGGCTTCAATCTCGTTTTACTTGCGCCACCGCGCTTCTACTTGACAGAAACGGCAGAAGGTGCTACACAAATGCTGCAAAAGAATATGTGTAAGTGACGTGGTTCTCCGAGTCTATTACGCCTGAATATGTTGAGATCTGTGGCCAGAACACCGTAAGCGCATGATCAAAGAGACGACAATCACCCCTTTCATATTATCACACTTATCACACTCACGCAGACAAAGCAGATGCGCATATATATATTTTCGATACCTTACAGACGGCACCCTCAGTCGTTATAACACAGACTGAGGGTGAGCAGAAATTACCTATGGATTACGTACAAACAGACTAACTGTATCATAGATTAAGATACTTATGGTATCTGTGTTCATCTAGGTACAGAATAGAGTCGTTATAACACAGACTGAGGATTGAGATACTTACGGTATCTGTGTTCATCTAGGTCCCACGGGTTCAGTTTCCAACAGAATAGAGTAAGGATTTCAATGGGAGCTCAGAGACGTTCACAGTAATAACTCCAACTGTCTACTCTTTTGACTTACGAGATTTTCATAAGGCTGGTCTAGACTTTGAGGTGAACAGAAATCCGACAAATCCGAGAATAATGAGCATTCCAAAAAGTGTGTGGTCAACACGGTGATTAGTGTCCAGTTTCTAACTGAAGTTTTCGGCCTTACTTGGGCCTTACACGCCATGTATGGCCTGGTTCAGAAACTTCACCTTGTCATACTTGGTAGAATGCTCGAGCGCTTCAGTCTGACGGATGATCGAGACAAGTAAATGGACTGATGACTTGTGCACATATCATTGGAATTAGGTGTATTTATTGAAGTATTTTCTGAACAAGCTAAACACGATGAGATATAATCCACAAGCTTAAAATAAGCAAGGCAGCACCCGTCACAATGGATGCGAAAGGGAAGCACAGCTTAACAGCGCTACAATTCAATAATGCATACAACCAGGTGATAGGGAGTCTACTACTCCCGTGTATATACATTGGAAACTCGATGGTCATGCCCCATCGTTAGCAATTCTGTATCAAGCAGTGTTTATGTAATTTTACAGAAGAACCTCGCTGACAAATTCATGATTGAACCTTTGGTCCACGGACTGATAGACAAGACATAAAACGAGTTTGTTATGAGGTGCAGATATGTAGTAATATATCCGACAGCTGACGCAACAGCCATACTGATCAAAGTACCAGAAGAGAGGTTATCAGAAAGCTAGAGAACGAAGAAGTCCACCAGCAAGTGATAACCTGGAAAGGTTGAAATTTAAAACTCCACAGACGGCGGTCCAGATTCGCATTTGATCTTTCATCGCCTCGCGTTTTTCGTGTATCGCAGATCTGTCAAATACGGTTTGAAACTTTACGCAAACCTAGTATGCGGAGAGAGCATAGAGAAGTGGCCCAGTGATTCACTGATGCTACCATTACAAGACTAGATTGAGAGACATCCATTGAACCCGAGAAGCAGGGAAAAACTAGGCTTAAGATCATCAGTAACTAATACGAGATATGGCAGAGGGTGCATTTCTTTATGAACTTTATGAACACTAGATAGCTTAAGTACACTCTGATGGACTTTCCAGACCCGACAGAAATATTTCACATACGAGAAATAGAAGTGAAGTTTCAATAGTTCTTCACACGTTTCCAAGTAGATAGGTTGATAGGCTTAGGAAAAGACCCCGGTGTAGTCATCGCCAGGCAGAAGCGCGAGCTAGCAAGAAACAGTCACCAGTTTCTCACAGAATAGTGTAATCTGCATAGGAGAATGGCCCGATAATGAAGATTTTCCGAGATATTTAACATCGCGTGGGCTTTTTTATTAGTATGTCTTCTGAAGTCACTGAACGTTCAGAGCAGGGCGTTTTGAATGTCGTTCTCTGGTGTCCTGAACATCTCAGATTTATTGTTGGTTTTCTTGGCGTTTCTCGTAGAAAATAATTTTAGGAACAAAGGAAAACACAAAAATGATTGCGACATTTTTTTCATAAGAATTTACAACGCTCAGTTCTGAGTATGGCCAGCGAAGCGAGTCCTAAATTGATGACAAGAATCCTTGAGCTCGTTGGGTGAGGAGGCTATGACCGTCAAATAGCTTATTGCCAAACCTCCAGCCTGCACATTCGCGGGAGTTCAATTTATGCATGGTCAAGCTCTGGAAGGATGCAGGTCAAGCTTCGTAGCAAAGGTCCGTAACATGCCGATGGTGACGGGCTATCGAGCAGAGAAGTCGCTCACAAAGACAACCGAATATGAGAGTTGACTTGTCCGTGAGAATAAGTTTTTTGTTGGAGTTTGTTGCCGTCACCTCGGCAGTTTCGACCTCGGAATGTGCGGATCCTCCTCGACAGCGGCTACAAACTGCTCAACTCCGAATGGGCAAGCTGGCAATATGATGGAACTGAGAGCTCTCGTACCTGGAGCCCACCTGAGTCTCATGTCAGTCATCGATTTTCAACTTTACGGCTTTAAGCAAAGCTGTTCTAGAAGGTAGTCGGAGTAAACGCGTTCAACGTTAAATATGATGGGACATCCAGCACTTTTCTGCAAGCTTCGCTTTCCTTACCTTCAACGTAGACATGGGTTCTTCCAATTACGTCGAGAATTATAACGAAGATGACCTTCTTGCTTATACCCCCATGCCATGGTATGCTCGACCCGATAGTAATTCTTCATCGTTATACCTGATGCCGCTCGAAGGTCTCTCAAAGAGATTCGCGACGCGATTCCTCCTCGTCTCTTTGTTCGTGACACTATTAGAGGCTTGATCTATCTCGCTCGTGATCTCCTTCTGGCCGCAGCTGCTTGGTCTTTGGCAATGTTTATCGATCCCTTCTTCAAGCAAGTTCAAATTGTAGAACTCCTCACCCCGGTTGGTGCTGAGATTTCGCGGTGGGCTGCGTGGTGTGTCTAGTAAGACTGGACTATTTACGAACTTACGATTTTTACATTGATAAATGGTGTGTAGCTGGTGGTTCCAGGGTCTGATCTTTACCGGTATCTGGGTTATCGGTCATGAGGTACTTAACGATGTAAGACATGTTCTGTACTCCGCTGAAAAAGAGACATAGTGCGGACATGGCGCTTTCTCTGACCACAAGGTTGTTAACGATGTCATTGGATTCGTAAGTTGAAAAACCTAGTAGCTTGTTGTCCTCTATTCAATCAGGTTAATAGATCACCCACACTTTTTTATGGACTCCTTATTTCAGCTGGAAGATTTCTCACCACCGCCACCATAGCAATCACGCTTCTATGGAACGCGATGAAGTTTATATTCCCAAGACGCGCTCAGATCTCGGTCTCCAGAAAGAGGGCCATCCTGATCTTGATTATCATGAAATTTTGGGTGACACCCCTATCTACACTCTTTATATGCTCATCCGTCAACAAGTACTTGCGTTTCCGGCCTATCTCCGTAAGTTTGCCTCTTGGGGGAAGTTATCACTCCTGATTTTAGCATCAGTCTTCAACGTCTCTGGCCAGAAAACCTATCCCAGATGGACCAACCACTTTGATCGTCAGTATTGTGATTGTATCCTTTATATTGAATTGAAGGTAACAAGCTACATCAGCCAACTCTATCTTATTCACAAAGGCTCAACGAAATGTGGTCATCCTCTCAAATTTCGGAATTGTGCTTATGGTTTGGGCTGTTAGCTACTCTAGCTCGGCCTGGGGTACCTCTGAGGTCATAAAGTACTACGGTATCCCATGGCTTGGGGTCTCCCATTGGTGTAGGTGTTTGACATACAACATGCCCTGCTTCATCTGATTACAGTTCCAGTCATCATGATCACATATCTCCACCACACAGATCCTGTCCTGCCTCATTATCGTGGCAGAGAATGGAACTTCCAGCGTGGCGCCGCTGCGACCGTCGATCGTCCCGTGTTAGGTTGGCAGGGACGCTTCTTCTTGCATGATGTTGCCCATTTCCACGTCATTCACCATGTAAGTCTCACCTCTGTATGACGTAGAAGCAAAGTTTGACTTTGGTCTAGTTCTTCCCCAAGATGCCCTTCTGTTCGTACAACTTTCAAAACGAACAACGTCAAACTAACGTTTTGTATCACAGACCATGGACCCGAGGCGACGGAACATTTGAAGGCCTTCATTGGTGATTACTACATCTCTTCTGACGAGCCTGCGTTTGTTGCCCTCTGGAACAACTACAATAAGTGCCAATTTGTCGAAGATGAAGGTGATTTCAGTTTTGAGCTCAGAGGCTTTGTGTTGTTGATCTTGAACACAGGCGACATCCTCTTCTATAGGGACAGGGAGGGAAAGGCTGTCCGCCGTCCTGCGGACAAGTATAGAGTTAACACTAAGTCCGAGTAAATCGCATCATTCAGACTTCTTCGATTCGGCCGGCAAGGGTGCATCCGCTGGCTACTTAAGCGTTGATGTATATATATATATCTCGACTGGACCATGAACGCTACTCCAAAAAATTTTGTCTTATATATATATATATATCTGTTAACTTGATGTTTATTGGGGTCATGCGCATCCACCAGAGGATGTAGTCGTGTGTGCGTGAACGGGCTACGCGGTCAAGACTCCAATGGCCCACCCCAGCGGTTCGGGTATGTGGTCTCGGAGCATTGGTGAGTTTAGGAACAATACCGTGGAATTCTTCTGTGATAAGGCCAAGCGCCTATTAAGGTTCAGTTGTAACGTTAGATTCTCGCTCGGGCTACGCCGCTATTCGACCACTGACACTCGTAGCAAATGTGAATTTCAGGGGTAGGGAGTCTTTTTCGGAAAGTACTTTCGGCAACCCTATGTGTGCCGTACATCTCACCACATGTCCCAAGGCCGTCTCGGCATGGTGTCATGGTCTTTGACAGAAACCGCGCTTAAGAGAGCAAGGCTGAAGAATCTTACATCGGATCCTGTGCTGTGACGGATGAAAGTGGAGGGGAGCAGCACAGGGTGAGCGGTCACTAGCACTTTCTGTACTCTCACCCTAATTATTTTCCTTATTTCTCTTGTATTTCCTTCTCCACGTTTAGCCCCAACTGCACAATGAGTCACCTCATTTTTCACCCTTCGTGACGGGTTCAAAATTTTGTTATAAGCCCTGATTCTTGCAGCTATGCATTAGCTATCTCGCCCTTGTCTGTTTTTCTAGACTATTATTCGTCAATATTGTATGCCCGTACATGTATTCTTCCGCCGACCCCATTACATAATGGTCAACGATCATGATGAGATCTATCAGATACGTAGTCAGACAAAATTCAAAATATAGACCCAGCAAATTTTTCCACAAAATGGACCATTCTTATGGAACAGCGCCAGTTAAAGCAAAGTGCGTGAAACTTTCACATCGAACCACGGAAACATCTCAGAAACTGCTCAAGATATCTCCTCCATGTGAACAATGGTGTTAGTGCCCCAGACGATGATGAAACTGAAGGAATAACGGCTCGTAGCGATAGAGAGGGAGATGCTCGCATTGATGGTGACAATCGTAGTTTCAGGTCCGGTCCAACGCGGGGGAAGCTAACAAAGGAACAGAAGAAGGCTCAACGTGGAGCCAACAAGGGCCGTAGGTTTGGAAAAGTAAGAGACGAGCTAGATCTATGTTGGAGGGTCGCGAATGACTCAATTTGTGAATATGGTGCAGAGAAGTGCGTCTTGATGACTAATGTTGTTTCACAAGGGCTTATTGTGCATTTCGCTACAGATGTAGATTTTCGCATGACATCGCATCATACCTTGCAGCAAAACAACAAGATCTTCGTATACCTGACGCTTCTGAAATATCAGATATCCCACCTTTCGCGCCAGATTCCACAAGCCTCATTAAACCCCATCCAAAACATCCATCCGTTGACTTGAACACGATATGCCCCATATTTGCAGAGACAGGAGAGTGCAGGTTTGTCTCAAAGATTTCCCTGACATTCTATTGAACTCGAGTGTGATACACAGATATGGCTTTAAATGTCGTTACCTCGGGGGACATTTTCAGATGGACACAAGCGGAAAGTCGATTCTGGTTAAAGATGAGGAGAAGAAAGCAAGGACGGCCGTATCTTCACAGGAACTTAACTTTGTAGGGGCAGATGTTCAAAAGCAATTAAGATCTAAAAAGGTACGAAATTCACGGTGTCTTTCAAGTTATTGTGAAAGAGATTCAATCTCAGTACTCATTCCCTATTTCCGACGCCTACATACGAGAATTACAACAACAAAACGAGGCAGAAACGAATTCAAAACCGAACGTAGATGGAGAAGCCGTCGTTCTGACTGAACCTGAACAGAACATGGATGTCGATACTGTAGCTTCAGAAGATCCTGCCAGGGTACCTTCATCCGCAACTGAAGTGTTGATAGAGAAGCGTATTGGAGAGTCATTTACGTTTACGTTGGACACTCCAGATGTCCCTGTGCGATTCGCAGAAAAGAAAAGGCTGCACTGGTCTGGCAAAACATGTGAGTAGACTCGAAGACCTAAATGAAAGAATTATCAGACAAGCCAATGCATCAGATCTCGCCCCTCTCACGACTGTTGGAAACTTGGTATATGCCATCATCGTGATTATACGATGTGTACGTTTTGACTCTTCTTGTAGCCGTTCCGGCAACTCTGTGTCAAATATGGTGCAGATATAACTTGCGGCGAGAGTAAGCGTAACCAAGCGTTCTAATTGCATGAATGTTGCTGACAGCTTTCACTAGTGGGTCTTGCAAACTCATTCCTCGCAGGCTCAAAAGAGGAATGGTCGCTCGTAAGACGCCACCCTTCTGAAAAAATCTTTGGAGTCCAGGTTGCAGGCAATAAGCCTTCTACGCTCGTTCCAACAGCAGAGGTAATTGCCAAGGAACTTGCTGGTAACGTAGATTTTGTCGACCTCAACTGTGGTTGCCCCATAGATCTCGTGTTTAAGTCGGGGAGTGGTTCTGCTCGTTAGTCCAGACCATTATTCTTGCGTTGATTACTGATCAGATAAATGACAGTTCTTGATACTCCTGGGAAACTCGGAAAGATCCTTATTGGCATGAATAAGGCTCTTGGAGATATTCCAGTCACAGTGAAGCTCAGAACGGGCGTTAAGGACGGGAAAAATACGGCACACAAGACAATGCCTAAGGCCGCTGTAGATTGGGGTGCTGGCTGCATCACAGTGGGTGTTTACTGCAAAAAGACTTGATCGATGCTACACATGCTGCAGCTACATGGCCGGACTCGACAGCAGCGCTACACGCGTTTGGCAGACTGGGACTACATTAGAGAATGTGTTGAAGCGGTTCGTGCGCGGGAGGTTGAAGAAGATCGTAAGTCTTGCGATTTTGCACTTTTGCATACCCCTCTTATGATGCTGCTATAGTGCCTCCGATACCTATTTTTGGTGGAGGAGATTGTTACTCGTCTCAGGATTACTGGTCCAATGTTGAAAAAGCCAATGTTGACGGTGTCATGCTTGGGCGTGGAGCGTTAATTAAACCTTGGTTGTTCACTGAGGTCAAGGAGCGGCGGGAGTGGGACATTAGCGCTAGTGAACGTTTGGATCTTATTAAAACGGTGAGAAATATTGCACTTTTGCTGGACGGCTGTATCATGATTGGTTCTAACGCCCTTTAGTATGCTGAGTATGGAATAAAGTATGTTAGCTGTTTTTCGTCTAGAACCCAATTCGTTACACATTTTCTCAGCCACTTCGGTTCTGATACTGCTGGTGTTAATACGACACGACGATATCTTTGCGAAGCTCTCTCGTTCCAGTATCGATACATACCAATTGGTCTTCTTGAACGCCTTCCCGCTCGCATCAACGATCGTGCACCAGCTTTCCGAGGACGGAATGAACTAGGTGGGTACATCGTTGAAATCATGTTCAAATTACTCAAGTTACTGACAAGCTTGTGCCGCATACAGAAACTCTTTTAGCTAGTGGCAATAGCAGTGATTGGATCAAAATCTCAGAGATGTTTCTGGGTCCTGCTCCAGAGTGTTGGGCATTCACTCCGAAACATAAAAGTAATGCTGTTGAGAGCCAAGGTTAGCAAAGTAGACCGCCACAATGCTAAAATTAGCCCTGTATGGTAACTTATGATCAACTAACAAGCTTGATATGCGATGTGCGAAAATATCTCTGATCGTGAACTTTCCTTGATTCAAAGTTATTATGTTTGCCTAATCACATATTTCTCGTTTCATCACCTACTTTCAACGATTGTGGTTAGACTCAGGCTGCATCAACATCAAGACTTGCTTTCCTGTGAAACAGATAACGTGAAGTGAAGGACTGCGCTTGCTTTGCACTGCGGTACATCTTTGGTTTCCTGCAAATACGACTGCCTTTCAGTTCTGTCACTACGCTTCCGTACGTCAGTTACATTTATAGGGTTGTCCACCATGTAATAAAAAGAGATAAAACAAGATACAGGGATGTTAGGCGCGTGGTAAAGAGATAGAACCTGGTGTGGACACAGTGCGAGGGGCAAGCGTTTGACGCTTTGCTTGAGCCTCAAGTTTAACACGTTGTTTTCGTAGTTCGTCATCTTTTGTTTTCACAGAAAGAGCAAGCATGACAAGAGCTTGGGGTGAATTAGGCAAGAGCTCGGGAGAAGGACGAAGCACAGCACTCAAAGCTTCATCGACCGACGTAGCGTCAAAAATACGCTGGCGGCTACATGAGACTAGGACGAAAGCCACTCGAAATAAGAAAGGAACACCTAAATGATCAGATTAAGCGCGTAAGAAGAATTATGAAGAGTAAGAGAATATACCCTCGAAGAGGAAGATATCCCATACTCGATCGAGATAATCAGATGGGAGGTAGCCGACGAAGAGAGAAGTAAACCTGCATATACAGTCAGAAAGATGAAGATAGAAAGTCGAACAGATACATACCACGGCCGACAAATGCTTAGGGGAGAAATATTGAGTTCACCAAAAAGTTTCTTGGCTGTCGCAGGGTCAACGTTATCCATAGAACGTCCAAATAACGTAGCATCAACATCAATTTGCATAGAAATCGATGAGAAATACGGGCGTATATGCAAATCCATAAGCGAAACAAAAATCCAGAATGCGTCCTCTTCAGGTGCGTGGAGAAGAAGATTCCCCGCAATGAGCGTTAACCCTGTGAAAGTATGAATCTATAGAACCTTATCCAACTCAAAAGCATGTACCTGTCACGTATTGAACATCGGGAACCATAGTGAGATAAGCCTGGAGCAATGAGTTCACAGGTCCTTGGGTGCTCTGAAGCTGGGGACGGTCGGCGAAGCAGCGCAGAACGTCACTTTCAATTTCAGAGATTGCAGCAACCTTGGCTCTGCTCCCAAGCTGGCCATAGACTCCCGGAACAAATCGTGCCTTCCCATCCGTAAGCATCGACCACACAAGGTAACGTACTGATGAAGGAACTCCATCGAAAATAAGTTTCTTGACCTTTTTACTCTTCCTGGATTGTGACGGCTGGACTGATCCCACCACGGTCATCCATTTTATCTCCCTGTTACGGTGTGCTTCTATCATTGAAGTCGCAGAAGCCTCCGAATCAGTTCCCCCACGACCCGACAACTTGGATCCCCGCCATGTACTTGAACTTGCATCGGAGAGATACGTGGGTGAACGAGGCGCAGTAAGGGACAGAGCAGGACTGTCAGTGCGCAGGAAATTTTTGTCTAGACGAGCATCAACCGACGCATCGCGACCCATGACCCCAGAATCTTCGGACGAGCGTCCGTCTTGGAGGTGTCCGAATGTTGGGCGAATGAGTTGAAAATCCAGATGCTGGACCTGGAGCAGATCTCCTTCAGCGGTGGGTGACGCTGGTTTCGGGCTTGTTTCAAACTGCTTGTCAACGTTACGTCGAAGATTAGGAAGAGATAGCTTTGCGCGAAGGGAATTCTGTCGCCCAAGGGTGGCAGGTGTAGATAAAGTTAGGTTCGATTTGGAGCTATGAAGAGAAACGGAGTCGTTTTCAACAGAGGGTCGATCATGGACCTCGGGAGAGCGCTGAGCGGAGGGTGAAGGGCAGTCATCCGCCCTGTCCGGAGTCGAGTGAGTATGTGGTACGGGACGTGACAATAGTGCCTCATTCAGCGTCGACCTGGAAGCCGTCTGACGGAGGAAACGGTGTGGGCTTTGCGTCATTGGGGACGAGGGTACGGAGGATGATGAGTTCTGAGAAATGGACGGAACCGTGAAGGATTGCGCGAGTGGACTGTGTGATGGACGCAAAGGTCGGGAGGGAGCAGGCAAGACTTCCCTTAATGGTGAGGGTCTAGTCCCAAGTTTCGTACTTGCATTTGACGTCGTTGGAGAACCGGCGATAGGGGAGAGTGAACGTTTGACATTACCGGCCGATGGCATATGCGCGCGCCGGTCATTTGTGTCTTGACTGTTGATTAATTACATGTCAATATTAGAAGACGAGAAAAGTAGAAACATACCTGCGTTGCAAAGGCAAAGGGACCTCAATGCTGATACTCTTGAACCCCGAAAAACTTCGTGAACGTGGACGAGCCCCCTTTGATTTCGGGAAAAAATTTGCTCGTGGGATAACTCCACCCATCCTGTTCCCTGAAAGCTCAAAATCCCTATCAGTCTGTCCACTCCCCGTGAAAGAGATATCCAGAGACCCTACTCTCCTCGGTACAGACTCTGAAGTCGACGGAGTCGACGGCGTTGATGATACGGGAACACGCATGGACGTGGTAGGCGGACAAGATACCGATGGAGGAGGAACAGATCCAGGTGGAGGCGCAGTCGCAGGTGGAGGAGAGATGGTGAACTGCACAGGTACTGGCCCCATTGCCGCACTAAGATCAGCCGCGGTAATGCCATAGATTGTCGGACCGCGTCCACGAGGACCATTCGGCGATCTGTGTCCACTTAGCGCCAGATAGATTGCCTGTATTGCACTGCCACGTACGCGCCGGGCATTTGGTTGGGGAGATGAAGGTTGCACCTGAGAGGTAATGTACATGGGCCCTGGAGAGAGGGAAGTTGGTGTCGCTTTCGGTGCATTTGGGTGTGGTAAGAAGAGTGATTGGCGTTCTCCCGAAGGACGGATGTCAGACAATTTCGGCGGTCGAAGGTGGGAAAGAGTCTGGGCTGACGAGGTGGTGGGCGGAGGTGATGAACCTTCCGCAGTTGTAAGAGTGAGGGAACCTGATGGCAGAGGTGCAACCACATCTTGTACGGCTGGGACAATGTTATCAAAACTCGCAACTTCCATCCTCAGCCTCTCCTTCTCCCTCTCCAGTTCTTCTGCATCCTCTTCATCATCCTCCGTATCCTCCACCGTGGTCGTTCGATTCGCCACGACGAGCGAAGCTGCACGTCTTTTCGACATTGCATCTGGTTCGGTCTCTGGCGACGACGCAATCGACGGCGATTCATGCAGTACACCGTTACCGATGACAAACGTGGTATCTTGCACAATGTCATCGTCTCGTTCTTCCTTCTCTTGATCTCCAACCATTTTCACCTGCTCCTTGCCCTGCCCTTCTGCTATAACACCTGATCCGAGTCCCTCCTCCGCGACCTCAACTTGATCCCCAATTTCCACCTTCCTATCCAGTTCCTTCTGATTCTCCCGCTGCGCAGACAACAGAACATCTACCTCCTGCGTCGCAACTACCTTGCCGAATGTATCAAGACTACGCGAGAAATACTCCGGCATCTCTTCCCAGCCAGTAGGAGGCGAGCCGCCCGCAACGCTTGATGTAGTATTCATCATCATTGGAACGACAAGCGGAAGGTTTGCGTGTTGCGCAGCAGACGCAGGCGAGGATACGGCTGATCCCCAGTGGGTATGGAGAAGCGGCGAGGGAGTGGAATTCTGTCGTTGGTGCTCTTGCTGGTTCGGTGGGAGGGAGGACTGGAATGCAGGAGGAGGGGGTGACGTGTCGTTGGAGGTTGTAAGATTAAGTGGAACAGGCCGCGTTGTTGTCATACTCATTCCTGTGTCAGTGCTCGAGTTTGAATCCTGCGATGCGTTCACGCCAAACATCGCGGATGTAAGAGGCGAATGCGAAGATGACCCATCTATCCGAGCAGAAGGTGGTGCGGACGATAAACCATCTATACGAGCAGACGCCCGTGCACTGTAAATCGAACCCTCGCTCTCTGAATCCGTCGCACGATGCCCGAGGCCGGACCCGCCATTTGCTTCGAGCTGTCGTAGACGTGGGGACAGTTGCTGTTGAATTGACGAAGCAGGTGAGTGCGAAGGCGGCGTTCGAGATGGTGGTTGTTGCGACGAAAGCTTTTGCATGAACGCAGGTGCAACCTCTGGAATAGATGGACTCAGCGCAACAGGGTTCAAGCTTGCAGTCGTGTTACTCCTGCTCCTTGTGCGTTTCCCCTGCACCTGTCCTTGTGAGTGTCCAGCTCCCTGTAGATCTATACTCCCCCTCACACTTGCCGTACTCACCGATCCTGAAACAGACGACGTCCCATCGATGCTCGGTCTTTCCCTCCTCTCGGGCGGCCATTCTCCCACACCCGTGCTCACGATGGAAGCAGATCCTGAGCCAGAAAAACCGTTCCCCCGCGAACTGACGCTCACGCGTGAAGACAACGACCGTGCGCTGGACGAGAGGCGCGAATACCTATAGTTGTCGTAGATGTCGCCGTCCCAGTTGGAGGACGTGTGTGATTGGGAAGACTGGGCAGATTGGGCTGTGGAGGGTCGTGTTGTGGAAGTAGAAATAATAGTGCTCTCGGGGACACGAGGCGGACGAACAAAGGATGTTGGACG
Source organism: Termitomyces heimii (assembly GCA_003313675.1). Classification (NCBI taxonomy): domain Eukaryota; kingdom Fungi; phylum Basidiomycota; class Agaricomycetes; order Agaricales; family Lyophyllaceae; genus Termitomyces; species Termitomyces heimii. The sequence continues at coordinate 39,938 of QLON01000148.1, read as the reverse complement.
GGAATTCACAGTCATAGAAACCATGCTCGTTTGCGAAAGCGATATACGGTGGGTATGTGTTGGTGGGGCAGGGAATTCGTAGGTTGATGGGTAGGATTCCTCAATTTCACCAAGGTTGGACGAGTCTATACGCGAGGGGGATGGTGAGAGAGGCGCAACGGGTGGGAATGTCAAGACCATTTCCTGATTTAACGTATTTCGGTTTTCATGTCGTCCTAGGATAGGAGATTCATCGTAATCGTCGTTGTCGAGGTACTGCGAGAACACAGCTTCCGTCCGCAAGATGTTAGTGTCAAGCTCCTGTTGTGTCGGATTGGTACGCGTAGGCGAATGTAAAGAATGTCCAGTCTCTGTATCTGCGTAATTCAAGCCATCTTCGCTCGAATACGCACTGCCCTCACTCATCCGAACTGCCGACCGTCTCCGCAAACTCACTCTCCGTTGAGCACTGGCCTTCCTCCGCACGCTTACTTTTCTCCTTGTTCCAATCGCATCAGAATCAGAGTCCGATCCGGACCACCCGTCTTCATCGGCAAGGTTTTGAAGGAGTGAAAGGCCAATTCCGACTTCACCATCGTCTGAACCAATCGAGAGACGCGAGGTATCGGAGCATACCGAGGTTGACGAGCCGGGGGTAGTGCTGGGAGTTTGAAGAGAGGTAGAAGGTGGGGATGTGATGGTGTTAACAGTTGATGGGGTCACGAGTGGGGCGATGGTGGTTTCAGACGAGGAGGCATACAGCGAGGAATTACTCAGAGATGACAATGATGTGGGGAGGTTGGAGGCCACAGGTTTTGGAGACATTGTCGTGGTCGAAGAGCTCGTAGTCGCAGTCATAATCGAGTGTGGAGGGGGGGATGTGAGGTGATGGGATGCCGTATCAAGGTTCGCGTGAGTGATAGTGTCGATGCTATCATTGGATACACTAGGCTCCTCGTCATACTCGGTGACTCGAGAGCACGAGGGAACAGAAATATGGCTTGAGGCGATGGATGCCCTCAACGATGTTTTGGGCGATGTGTACGACGCCAGGAGCGGTGGAGGTGAGACGGCGTGAGACATCGGTGGTGTACCCTTCAACGACGGTGATGACGGCATTGCTGGGCTGACGTTCCTCGACGACGTATATTCCCCATCGCTCCTTTCCTGACCCGTAGAGGTCCTTGACCCCGGACGTGAGCTGAAACGTGATTTTGTAGACTTTGTAGTGTTCGACAGGCTTTCTGGCGGCGAGGGAGGAATAGCAAGAGTGGGGGCGACGCGTTCGTCGATGGAGACTCGAGTACGAGTAATCGCGGGCATTTGAGGCTTCCCAGCGGCAGCATTATAGTTGGCATTTACGGAAGAACGCTTCGCCATGATGGGCTTCTTCAATTTTCCGTGAAATTGGACGTCGGAACCGTGAAATCGACCGACGACGCCTTCACAGGAGCCCTACGTAGAATAAAGGTTGCATTCAGAACGGATCAGGAAGAAGACGCACGAGAAAGACACCCGGAGGTTCTGGAAGCTGCATGAGAACTGTTATTTCATCATCCTACGCGCCACACTTCGTTCATTTCACAAACGTTGCGCCACAAAGCACCAGAATTCACCTTCAAGAACATCAAATCATCCGAATTCTCGGCTACACAATCCACCATCGCCGTACATTTCCCTATCCCACCCTTCGCCGCAAAACGCGTCCATCGTGCAAGCTCTATGGCTTCCATCGCCATTCAAGCGAGTCCGCTGACCTAAAGTATAATAAGGAAGAACAGGGAGGCGAGTTGACAGGAACTCTGTCCTTTCGCTATGACAGCCTGTCAGATGACAAACACGACCACTTTTGATCCACGTGCCTCGGCGCCGATGGGTCCGGACCCGACTTCACCGTTCTTCTCGACGCTGTGTGCAACGACGACGGCTCGTTGACACGTCAACAAGTGAAACGAGGAGAACAACGACAATGCCCTTAATAATGATATTCATTCCTCTTCATTTTATGATCGACGTCCTGCATGGTACATCTACTTTTCATGATGATCAGTCCTGTCGGACACTCATCGATGCATCACTTTTCTAATAGACGCTCTAACTAGGCACTTGAACGATGTCTTTCCTTATAAACCTATCGTCTTTACCCTAGCCAGGACCAAGTGAATCTTTCATTTGCTGTGATACGGGAGGTCCGTCACGATCAACCTCATGATACCAACTTCCAGATCTCTTTGACCATTCCCAGAAATTGTTGCAGAAGGCATGACCCTATCTTTGCCATAGTCTTAGCTTCTCACAGCGTTTTGACTGCCCCTTCTATTCCGAACCGTTCAACCCACGCGTACGGCATTGAAGACAATGTCAGGCTCTTTAACGTTGACACATCACTCGGAAGCTCTGTTGAGAGTCCCGTAGCGCTTCAATAATGGCCACCAAAAGCCGACAAAGATTCTCTGTCTCAGTTCTCAAGTCAGGAGTATCCTTTTGCACCCGCCACGGCTTCCGCTACAAATCAAGGTATATCATCCCTCATCCTGGTAGATTAACACTCTATTTACCTCGCACGACTTCAGTCGTCACAGAAGCCGTAAGTTATACATTCGGCTCACTATGTGGTCTTTTTTAAATCCCGTTGACCTCAACGTTCAACAGAATCCAGCTCGACCGAATCTCTCTAATTCGTATAACTATAGAGGGAGTACCTAATGCAAATTCAATCGTCCTGTTGTCTCCGATGTAAACCACTGCAGAGTTCTTTTCTTCGTCTGCTCGACGGCGAGTATGCGATTACGTTTCCCACGCCCATAAGTTATGATTACGGTTCGGGAGTTCAATCAACCAGCAAGAACAAAGCAATCCGGATAGATACGGTCTTGGCTGACTTACCATGGACAGGAAAATAACCTCAGGAACTTCTGTCTTGACTGTCATTGCATTTGACGGCACCGACATAAATCTTTGTGCATTTACTTGTTTTTGGTCTTCGTTCTATAGTCAAGCTAGTAACACAAGTCTAAGATGCCTTGTGGTGCGCACAATCACGCTTGCCGATCTTCGTCCTTCTCCCCCCTTTCCTACTCACTTGGTCTACCGAATGGAATGTAGGATATGATAATCTGTAGAAACTCACCGAGTCGAGCTTGATTACTGATATCGCACACAACCTTATCCCATTCATCTTGAGGCAAAACCATGAAACGTACTTTTCCCTTCCTGTTTACCATCCGTCCCGGATTTTTATGATCTGGTTACAGACTAGAGATTTGTTTCTCGTAGATGTAGGAAGCATGAAGCTCACTGGGGAGGGAATACAAACCTTTAGAAGCCGTATGTTGCGCAGGTGGTTCTCGAGCACTCATGAATTGCTCGCAACACATTTGAGGAAACTGTGACTAGATATTATGTACGACAGGATATATACCGCGTGTTTGTAGCCAAACGTAGAATGACAAAATGACCATTAGTTGTTTCAGATTACCCTCTTTCATCATCTACACAATGTATTGCGAATTGTATCGAGTTGCTAGTGACTGTAGTGAGACGTTCGTTGATACTGTTGATTTTCAATCAATGCAGAAAGGACGTGGACCAATGCCTGCAGTATTGTCAAAATCAGAATTTACCTTCTCAGTTTCCGTGAGAACAATTGATTATCCTTTTGTAGATTTTGATCACATCATCGACTTAGTGTTACATTTCCAAACCTTCAGCCTCTTTGCCCATCAATAACAGCTTTCTTGTCAAGTCCAAAAAATTGGAATTCTTAAAGCAATATGACTCCGGAACAGGTTCAGGAGGAGGAGCCGGTGATGATACTCGCTGGGATGATGGGTGTGGACAACGATCAAGCGCGTCGCGTGTTACGAAAGTACAAAGGTGACGTGGAGAAGGCTGCAGATGCTATGCTCTCAGGCGATAAAGGAGATGAGCCGCCCTCTTCGTGGCAACCATTGAGCGAAAGCAGCCAAGATCCTGGTTATGTCGATTCGTTCAGAGAGGCCACACATACTGTAGCTCAACCTCCGTCCTTGAACGTTATAGACCTCACTGGTGATGACAATGACCGAACCTTGAAGTTGAATCAAGCACAAAACGACATCAAGTTTGGTCCATCTGAAAGAGCGCCCGATCCTGCCTGGCAAGTTGTCGCAACAAATGTGAGGTTTCGTGCATTAGGCATCAACGTATACATTGACCACTTGGTAGACCACAGTCGACAACAGCGACGACCGTGCCATGAACGAAGCTATTCAAGCGAGCTTAGCTGATTTTGGTCCGTCAGAGGAGCTGGAAATACTTCCTATGGAGGAGTCTGTGAGAGAAGGTGGCAGGTAAGTATTCACTTGCATGCTGTCATTTTTTGACTTAGTCTTCCAATATCACAAGGCCCATTGCCTTGCGCACATACGCTTCAGAAATTACATACGCTGCATTGGTGCGCAACCCAATTTGGTTCACCTCGTACTCACCAACCGAAGTTGTAAGATCGTACAAGCTTTTGCACAAATACCACAAATTCGTCGCAAGATTGCGACCCTTTTAGAAGTCGCAGATGGTAAGTAAGCGCCCTGTCAACCTCTCCGCGCTCACTTTATATTTAGAAAGCCTCAGGCCTGTGCGGTCCCTCGAGCTAGTGGAATTATTTGCGAACCTTGATCTCGCTCAGCTCTCTTCCATTCTCGACAAAGACGTCTTGCCGTTCATGAAACCACTTGCTTGGGACGGAAGTCATCCTTCACTTGGTTACGGAAGTGCAGGTAATATATAGAAATTGTTTTCTCTGGACACGTTTCTTATGCTTATGCGTAGACTTCATCAAGCAGTTTGCAGAAGCCATAGACCCTCATTTTAATCCCCAGATTTCTGCAGATGAGCATCCGTGAGGAATTATCTGCGTAAATTTTTCAGAGCATTGCTGATGCACTCATTTTACTGCCTAGTATCCGTTTGTTCCACTTCTCTCATGCCAGGGCCGAATGCCAGGGCCACTCATTCAAGCTCTATCAAAACGCAGAACAAATTGGTTGTATTGTTGAAATACAGACCGGTGATCCTGCTACGCCCAATGATCTCATATCTCGCCTGAGCAGCAATTTGTTACGTGCATACGACGAAATCACTCGTACTACGACCTGTGATGTTATCGTTCAGCCTTCAGACGTGGTGGTTTTCTATCTCAAACCCATGCAGTTCCCTGGACAGGCGAAGACAGTCGAGCCATTCGTTTTTCCAAAGCAGTTTTACCTCGATAGGTTCGTCCTGGAGAAGCTGCCGTTAACTGAGGAAAAGAAAACGCAAGAATTGAAGTTGTGTGAGCAGATAAGCGAGCTGACAAAGAGAAAGCAGCTCCTCACTCGAGGCGATGTAAGTCCCAGTTCCTTCGCCCGGGACCATTTATATATAGGATGATGAATGCATGTCTTTCCAGCAAGGCAGAGATGTACTCACCGATTTGCGCGCATCTTTGCATTACTTTGAGGAAGTAGCTTGTAAAGATACGCCAGAACGCGAGGAGTCTATCAACCGAACAGCAAAGAAGCTGAGGACACTTCTTGACTCTATCACTATCACTATTCGAGGCAGGTCAAATTATTGTCAGTTAGTCTTTGCGTTAAATACTTTAAACAGAGATAGACATCGCAGTTGAAAAGCTACAATCTGATCTGGCAGCTATCTACGATGTTCCCGAACTCCAGAACCATCTAGTCCGTCCTTGAAGCGTGTAGATCATTCTATTGTTGGTCTAACTTTCCTTTATTAGTACGATCTCCGCGCCGTATTCATGCATACAGGCCTGCCTGGCCGTAAGCAGATATATTCTTACATCCGAGATGGCCATGGCGTTTGGTGGAAAACCGTCGACCATACGGTTACGGAGGTACAGCTTGCAATTTCTCAAAATATTTTTGGACTTCTATCCTAATTGCTTGTAAGGTGCCAGAGGAAACGGCTTTGACAGATCCAACAGGTCTTCACCTCGGTGCTGGCCCGTACCTTCTCCTATATAGTCGGCACTTATCTGATGAGGAATTGATGGCGCCTGTGGCGTGGCCGAGGTCAATCGCTGTTCGTATCAGCTTCTTTGTATCCTGTATAATACTGACTGGTAGTTTGTCATCATGTCTATAGGACAGTATCGAAGATTCAAACAAAAAGCTCTTCGCCGTGCTGCATCCTGAAGCCGAGGAGAAAGTAGATATTCAGAAGGCTGCTGTTCCGCTAGCTGCTGCTCCAACAGTATTGATGCCATCGCTCTCGGCTTCTGTCAGTGACCGAGGGGTGACACGGACCTTGGAGGATGTGGAGATGCAGACTCGACAAGGTTAATCGTGTGACCGATTTATCCCATCCTGGGAATCTATACTTGTTTCATGATATTGTTGAAGACACTTTCAACTTGCTTTTTTATTTCAATTCTATCATATCAAAAGTGCTGACTACCTGTGTTGTGGCGTTGGTCTGCCGTCATTCAATGTAATTCTAAGGATGAGGTGAGATAGGATGATGATGACAGAGGACCTTATATTGCCTTAGACCCTAACAGAGCCCGTCTTAATCATTACATCTCAATACTTGAACCAGTGTGAACTACCAGGAAAGGTATGGCGAGGGTGCTAGTAGGGAACAAGCCGATGACTGAAAATGATGAAAATGACTGCGATGATGATGACGTATTTCCGTTGGGGACGTGCCTTGTGTCAGGTTCTGCTGATATCTAATAACCTACGTACTGTTACTGTCGTGTGAAATCCATGTTCTAGTGGTCACCTTGTAGTGCCCGGAATCTCAAGGCTCCTCTTTCCGAGTTCACTGCATTCGACATCGACTGTGACTGGCAAGGCTACTATGAGTCCGGGTCTGGCGAAAGACACCGCGGCACATAAGAAGAGCAGAGACGATAGCGAGGAAAAACGGATAACATAACGGAGTGTTTCCATCACGAACTTAACATCATTACATTCCTTATTGCGCCTTGAGCTTGAATCATGGGTCCTTCACCGATGAAAAGGCACGCAATACTTCATGAAGGGGACGATATAGAAAATGTGGCACGTTAGCAAACGAACGTTAATTCACGTTCAAAGACTCGGAAATTTGAAGCGCAGGAGCATAGTAGCTCGAAATAATATGCTGTCCTGGTCAGTGAGATCTATACAGTATTTAAATTTTTACTCATGCATTACAAGCATACGGAAACCAGTGCAGGCGTCATAAAAAAAGTGATGATATCCGGAATCCGATCATTGACCACTCACAATCATGTCGAAACAGATTGAGGGAAGCAGTCATTCAGCTTCTTCTGACACTTCTCCTCTAGAGAGGTACATTGCCTACCCTTTCACTTCAGATGAAACTTACCAGGTGCGTGAAATTTCAAGGTCTAGATTGTTTCTAATGGACGTGACCTTGTCAAGCAAGGTCTAGAGAGTCTCGTCGCTGGAGGAGCGATCATGGACAATTTAACAAGTGAGGAGAAGGAGGAAACTTTACGTCGTATTCGTGTCTTTTACTTCAATCGGTAAGTAATCTTCGTTCTATCGTTTCCCTCATCCTTATGCTGCCAAATCTCAAAGAGCGACCGGAAATTCACTTTCAGTAGAGGAAGTGCGCCTCTATGAAACTTCACAGAAAGCGGCGGAACATTTGGAAGATGAGAATCGACCTGAGGAAGACGAGGAAACAGCGACCAAAAGTAATGATGAAGCCCGTATACTTACATTTTCTGAGCTACAAGATCTCATCGAGTCTGGCAAAGTTGATCAGATTCCAAACAACAAAGTGATACCACAAGGCTTGAACGTGTGTACTTCTGTTCTTGAAGACAGATAAATTGCTCATGCTCTAGTCATCTAGGAAGCGCCTCCAAGCCAATCCAGTGCTCCACTGAGGAAGAAACCATGGGAAATAACTACAGAGAGTTGATCAACGACGACCATGCTTGACTCGCAGTTGTACTCCTAACAACAGTTCACAACGTGTGCATAACGTTTGTAATATAAAACTTGGCTAGTGACTCCGTACCTATGCAGCACCTGTAACCTCCAAGTACCGAAATAGCTACATTGAAAGTAAACTCGAACAATTGAAAAAAAAAATAAGGGAAAAGTACGGGTGCTAGAACCGAACGATGTGGAGAGGCAACTTGTACTATTGTCGATTACAGCGACATGGAAGGCAAGGAAACATCCAATTGGTCCATAGAGTAAGCAAGAGCTCTTCTCTGCTACCAACATAAGGTCATACGACAGCAGAACGACACGCTCCGTCCATCATTTCCGTCTCCGAGGACCGAAACTCCATTCTTCATGAGCAATGTAAAAATGGAGTGCTTCTAAGGAAGAGCTGAACGGGAATGGTTAACCTGGGGACAAGTATGTCACATAGGTCCTGCGTCGACCAAAGGGGAGAAACCATGAAGATACAAAACTTGAACCGGTGGGTTCTTCCAAGTTGTAGCATTTTATCCCACGTTTCCCCACAAATGGGAAGAAATTGACGACGACGACGGCTGACCGAAGTACTGCTGCTCAAGTTGACGCGGGTCATGGAGAGAAGGGCGGTGACTGTGCCTCGTGACAACGGGAGGAGGTCCAGTTTGATAGTACATGTTAGAACTTGCGCTTTGGAGGAGTTGGGAATCGACGTAATTCGAATTACCGAGTCCAAGCCCAAGAGCATTTGGGCGTTGTACGTGATTCTGTGTCGCGAGTTGAGAAAAGGCAAAAGAATCATGAGGGGTACTAAATTGCTGGCCCGAAAGGTATTGCGAAGATTGCGAGACGTTGGTGGACGAAAAGGAGGGGACACGCTGTTGAGTACTTTCCACTATGGATTGCTGGGGGTATGGACCGGGTGGAAGAGCTCCGATAAGATGTGGCTGTGAATTCTGGGTCAACTGAGTCGCATTGGAGTATGTAGGAGACCAAATGGACGATTGAGACGCTTCAAAGGAACCAGAGCCTTGAGCTAGCTTCGCCTGGTGATGTGTTTGATTAGTAAATTTCAAAGATTTTTCGTCGTGCGAAGCGGACCAAATGCTGTGGCTCTGTGCATGGGAAAGGTCAGAGCCGAATAGAAGTGCAGGCTGCGACGCTGTAACTCCCAAATGATTCAAAGTCGAACGGCCACTGATGACGTCGTTCAAGAGGTCCTGGGCTGTCGTCGGAGCAGGAAGAGCAGGAGCATGACTAGGCGTCATGAAAGGAGACAAGTTCTTAGAGTGAGTAGGGGAATGCTTCAGGGTAGGACTGATTAATGGTTTAGAGTGCGTCAGAGGCGTTGCATGAGACGTTGGGGACGGAAGAGAGGAAACGATAACGGGAGAAGTCTGGGCCCTATTCCATGATATCAGCACTAATCAAAACGACCATATATGCAATTGTGCATACCTAGGATTCCAAACGATCTCGTCCTCCTCGTCGTCGACCTCTCTGTCGTCTCCAGGTGCATGTAAGAAATTGAAAGCCTCACGAAGGACTTCATCAGTGGCTTCCGTCATATTGTCCTCTTCAAGCTCTTTATCCACACGTCGTGTATCGCGGATCGAGGTCAACAGATTGTGCTGGCCAATAGGCACAATACTCTCTTCCGTCTGAGTAACCGGCGCCAGCTGTGGTTCGATAATATCATCTCTTATTGAGAAAACGAATCCATGAAGTGCAATGGGAGAGTTCTAGAAGGAAAACAGACTTAATCCAGAATGCTATAGATTCGACTGAGTTACAAACATACCTCGAGTTTGGTGATTTCCTTCGCGTCTCGTATCAAATCCCCAATCCTCATTAACTGCCAATCATTAGGATGAGCCTCCTGCGCAGGCAGCGCTGCTTCCACAGATAAGTCATCGACATTTACATTCCCTCTCATCAAGTCTTTAAGAGGCAAAAAACCACGCATCTCGATATCCTCATCAAGCGGCGCTGTAAGCAGCGGTAGCTTACTCAGTTCGAATTTACGTGCCAACTCAGTAGAAAACCGCGCATATGCTTGCCAGAAGCGCTGGGTACGTAAAGATGTACGGGCTACTTTGAACTTGGGGTTTCGCGTCGTTTCAACTCCCTCGTTACGCTTAAGTTCTTGAAAAGCGGCGAATTCGCGATCCTGGTTTACATATTTCAAGTTCGCCCTGAGCCATTTGCTGGCAATGCGAAGTGCCGGTAGGCTGCGCCTGAAGATAGCAGTGATGCGTTGTGCTAAGTCATCTCCAGGCACGTCTCTGGGTGGCGGAACTTGCAGCTCCTCAAGTCCAATTTCCAACAGAGCTCGATGGAGGTCGAAAAGATGTTCTAAGATGTGCCATTCAATAATGACAGATGTGCCTTCAGGAGGCGGAGGTAGTTCTGGGCGCTTGCTTTGAGTCGTAGTCGTCGGCGTACGAATCATGCGATGCTTCCAGAGAGCACCCTGGGATAAGACGACGGCGTTAGAAATCATGTCTGTGGGAAGGTATCGCTGAGACACGAGCGTCATAAATGCGTCCAGGACTACTTTGCTGTGCCGTCGAGAGAGTGATTCCATCCTGTCAAACGTTCAGAGAGAAACCCGAAAGACAAACTAGCATTGAACTCACTTTTTTATACCTTTCTCCATCCCAACCTTCCATAAGGAATGTAGTACAACAATGTTTTCCCTAAACGCTTCCACCTGGACCCGAGGAGGCAAGGCTTCCTGTCTGTCACGTTCCCGTCGCGACCTCGTTTTCCAAGCTTCGAGAGACTTCCCAAGAACAGAACCTAGATTTTCAGATGCTGTATCGTAAGGTGCTCGGACACAAAGAGCACGGTAATAGTGTGCGAGAGCCACGAATGAGTCTTTTCGATATGTAGCGATGATCGCGAGTTGGTGTGATGGGTTACCATCATCGGGCACCAACTGGCGCGCTTGATCATAACACTGCTGCGCTTTCTCGTAGTTACGTGGCCTCGGGATAGGCTCCTCAGATTGGCCTGAACGCCGGTTCCGGCGGTTCCTACCGACCCCACCTTCTTCTTGGCCCGCCCTCGGTCGGCCTCCACTTTCGTTGTACAATTCGCGGTAGCGAGCGATATCACCTAAGCAGACAAGCGCCTTGCTGAGAATTGCAAGCCAGGAAGCTTTGGCCTTCGGCGTCGACGCGGCAAATGTAATGGAAGAATCTTCAGGTGGAAATTGGAAATGATTCCGGCCATTGGGAGGCACTCCGCCCTCGGATATATTCGTGCTGAGATCGTCAGCTTCTGCGATGATTCCAAGGGCGAGAAGAGCAGGCGTTGCAGCGTCAAGCGCGAAAGATCGGCGGAGGCGGACGACAAGCTGACTCCAAAACTTTTCCTCATCCGCAAGGAACTGCCGGAATCGTTGCACTAGCTTTCTGTGTTCAACAACAGGTGCGTTGGGTGGGCGCTGATTGGGTGTTTGACGCATTTTACTTTGAATTACGCGATCAAGGTTGAGGATGCGCTGCTTGTACGAAGCGATGAACGCGTAAGACGTCTGCATCCAAAGATGGTTCTCAACATCTTTGGACTCCTTTGCATAGGGATGGAGGAGGAGTAGATTCAAATACCGCCGTCGCAAACTGGACATAGTTAGCTTGAGTACTGAGGGTAAACCGACTTGTAATACTCACTTCTTCCGTTGAAAATCGACTTCCTTGTCAAATGGTTCTCTCGTTCTCAACAAATCTTTAAGGGATTGATGAATACCCTTCGCCTCACTATCTGAGCGTCAGAAGTAGGCAGTGGCAGGAGGTGGACAACACATACCGGGCAATGGTTGCAGGTTGCTCAGTCATATTAAACCGTGATCCAGTTAATCCAAGCAAACCATCTCCAGCAAGGTCGCTTTCGTTCTCGGTCTCTGGGTAGAATACTAGAGCCGGTGAGGACAGAGCAACAAGATCAGATTATTACAACGTGGGAATAACGCAGCGCCTTTGTTATTGACTCAACTCTAATTCCATCAGGGACCGAAAGCTTGTAAATATGTTCGTACACACTCATTGATGCACAGACAAAATGCTCTACTGAATCTACTCGCATCCGTCCTTGGCATAGGGTACTTCGTCCTTGCCCTCAGATCTTGGTACCAAATTTTTCCACAGTCTCAGCACCTACCACTAGGGGCTCTCGCGGTTCAATAGCAGGAGTGTCTCTAATATGTCAGTGTGCAGACTACTGAGCCAAGCCGGCCCGCGTCTGGTCTGGTCGAATCTATGGCGCGGCCGACGACCTGTTTCTTCTGACGCTGCGGTCCAGACCTTGGCGGCCAGTAAGTTTCAAATAGCCAATCCTACAGCATGAGAAGGACGATTGTATGATCTATCATTTCACGTAAAATACGGCAAAAGGAAGTCGCCAAGGCTAAGCTCAGCACATACGATTCGAAGGTGCCTGGAGCTGGAAGTCTTGATCGCCGTTTGCTTTGGTCCAACAAAGCCGATTCGGAATAGTGACGGAGACTTACAGGTGACAATTTGCTGCCAGATAGCGGACACTACGCCAGGTCTTCCACCCCTCAATCATTCTGTCTCAATGACGCACAGCACCTTCCCATACTATTCATTATAAGCCGACCTTGGCTGACTCTATCTCTCATATCTGATCTGAGCAGATATCCTCAATGAATGTTATACTCGATTGCCATTGTTTCCTCTTTGTATCATACATCGAAACATTCTGAAAGATCGAGAAGTCATTTACCTGCTCCTAGGTATAGGATCTTCTGGTTGATAGCAAGCTTTCATCAAGTACCAAATACCATCAGCCCCGCGATGCATGTGTGGACCTCGCCGGATAATCACTTATCACAAATAACTTCATCTCAAAATGGGAAGGTCATATTTGTTGCATAATAACAGAGATGGAAACATGATAGCTTCATACATGCATCTTAGATTTTTATTTCCAAGGATAGACACATATACCTGTTATTAATTTGACCGTTTGCCTTCGTAGTAACGGCCCTGGTCATTCAATTCATGAACCTTTATGAGTAGTCCTATCCTATTCCTTCTCCCTATTCAATGTATAATGCTAGTATTGACTGACCTTGCAGACATCTAGACTTACTGAAGTGATGCCCAAGTGCAGTGAAGTGTTTCATATGTAACTGGACCCCATTACAGATGGCCCTTGTGGTATTGGAATGAAAGTTATTCTTTTGCCCCTAAATGCAGCATTGTGCTAGAGGTATGTACGTTGTGAGGAGGCTGGAAGGTCAGAATTAAGGTTGGTGAGAAGTATTGCAGAAGAAATTGAATAACTCTCTGTAGATAGATAGTAAAAAAATCAATCTCTAGATCCAGACATGCCTCACCACCAACCTCACTACATTTCAGTACATATTGTAGAGGAGGTCCAAGACCACCTTGCAGCAGGCAAATTTGTAAGAAGAGGCTTCCTTCAATGATAGCTGAAGGAGTAGGACCGCTATTGTTAACAAAGCAACTGAAGTTCCTTCTCCCTTCCCGAGTTGGCAAGGACTGTCTGAAGCACGCCAAAATACTGGCAACACCTGCCAGGACAACATCCAGATAGAACTTCAAACTACAAGAATTCGTGGTGTTCCAACTATATAATACAGAAAAATGCCAAAAAAAGATCCCAAGAAAATTACTCTTCGTCTTCTTCGTCCCTGCCACCAGGTCGAAATAATGCGAGGAGGTCCTCCATACCAAGACGCATATCCTTAATCTTGTCTCCGCTCAGGGCTGCCCGCGCGAGCTCCCTCTTCTTCTCCTGAAGCTGAAACGAAGAGGTCAGATAACGATAATGCTTTCAAGATGTTGCATCGGCTTACAGTCAATATCCGATCCTCGACCGTTTCGTCAATTTTGAGTTTGAATATATTAACGTCTCGCTTTTGTCCGAAACGATGGGCACGGTCAAAAGCCTGGTCCTCTAGTGCAGGGTTCCACCATAAATCAACAAGAATGACATTATTGCACGCCGTCAAATTCAAGCCTATGCACAATATTCGATGAGAGATCAAGAATATCAATCACATATTTTTACCTGTACTGCCAGCTTTGAATGATATTAGGATAACATGTACACTCTTAACGGTCTTGATAACTTGCAGAGATTCCTCGCGAGTCTTTGCGTCCATCGAGCCATCGTCTACTCAACATCAACCTGAGGACGCCAATAATCAGCCAGACCGACTTACACCTAACATATTCAATCCCCTTTTCCCTCAAGAATGGCTCAATTAAGTCAAGCATCTTCGTAAATTGGGAGAAAATAATGGTTTTCTCTTCTCCTCTGGAACGCTCCTTGATATCTGCAAGTAACTTCAAGACCATCCTGATCTTCGCTGACGTCGGACGTGTCTTCTCCGCTTGCTTTGCTTGCTGTGCGAGAGGCACACAATCAAGACACAGAGGCTCTGACTCATCTGGAGCAGAATTCCGGGGATTAAGTCTGGCTAGTTATCAGATATGCACGCATGCTCAAGTGAAGAGACATACTCTGTGGTACAAACGCGACATTTACGTGTCACCCCGAGCTGGGAAAAAGCCCCGATGAGATCGTCTGTATCACCTTCATCCGCATTTCTCTTCGCCTTCGGGTCCAGCGCATCCATGTCACTTTTGTAGTCTTGCGCGACGAGTACAGGGTGATTGCAAGCTATGGAGAAGTTAGTCAATGCTTCTCAGAATAACTTAAAGAATTACCTTGACGAAGTCGAAGCAAGAGCAGGAGAACCGAAATGTAGTTATTCTTGCCATTACCCATCAGCTTTTCAATGACACTCTCCATCTTATTCTCCAAGCCAGTGTAGAATGCCTGCTCTGACGCGTCAAATTCGCACGAGACCACTTCGACAGTCCGCTTTGGGAGTTCCAGCAGTGCTTTCCCATTGAGAGTCTGATTCTTTTGTCGTCTAAGCATTATTTGCTTTAAGACAACTTGGAGTCGTTTCATCGCCCTGGTAGCGCCCCTGCCAGTTTTAACAGGTTTGGCAACCTGTTCGTTAAATGCTGTCCAGTTACTATATGGCTTGATGCGGAGAAACTTGAAGAGAGAGTAAAGTTCATCGACACTATTCTGCCTGCAAATGGGAGCGTCAATAGGTGTTCAGGAAGGCCGAATTCCTATGAATGGAAATGGCTTACATCGGAGTGCCAGTGAGACACCATCGATATTTACCCTCAAGTTCGCAACAAGAAATGGCACCCTTCGTTTTCACGTTCTTGATATTATGCGCCTCGTCTATAAGACTCATCAATAGCAAGAGCTATGAAAGAGATCAAGATGGTACCTAGTACGATACGCCACCACTTGACTCCAAAAAGCGCACATTTCTTGTTGGCCTTATTCTTCTTTGCTTTTGTATTCAATGATCGTCCGAACTTGTCTAGAGACCCAGATGAGGTATCATCGTCGGAGACTGCCTCGCTTTTTTTCTTTGAGGGAAACCTGGTCTGAGACTCATCCTTGACACCCGACATATGTACCTCATACTCGGACTTGACGACGTCATACGTGGTAACGACTACACGAAATTTTCGCAATGCCATAGGATCTTGAGATAGTTTTCAGTTTGATTCTAGGATCGGAGAAGATGCACACGCGTACCTGACGTTCGAGATGGACCATGATGTTTAAGCACAGTTACTTCTTCAGCCATCTTGGAAATCTCATCTGCCCACTGTCCAATTAGCGCCAAAGGACATATGACGCTAAACACGATATCAATACAAGACGGGTATGAAGCTCATGGCGTTTACGGACAGCGTCGTAGCAGCCCACCCGTCATCACGATCACTCTTGCGGGCCCGGCCTTCCACAATACGTGTGAGAGTTTGTATGGTCTTCCCAAGCCTATCGAACACGATAAAGAGGATAGATCATTTAGGAGAAATGTCGAGTTTACCCCATGTCATCAGCAAGAATACCCCCCCACCTCTTCTTTGACGGATCTTCGCGCTCCTTCATCCAAGCACGACCAATGATCTGGTGTGGAAGTAGCCTAATGTCATCACGAAAACCCTTGACTGTGGCGTCACTCATATTGATCTCCGTTTCCAACTCTTGATCCATACCCCCGCTCATCAAGTCACGAATAGCTTTCTCGGCCTCAGCGGGGGAAATATAGATATTGTCATTGGGATTATCAAATACTGGTATTGTCTCCGCACTTTCTTCCTAAAAAGACTATTGTCAACCAGTAAAGAACGGAAAAAGTACATGGAGGCTTACTCGAGCATAGGGCTGGGCGGGAGAAAAACGTTGAAATAAGACGTCTTTGTTTGAGGGAATGGGTATTGGTGTTGGCTTTAAAGCGAATGGTATAGGTGAACGCAAGTCGGTGGCATCAACTCCCTTCCTTTGAGTCAAATCGTGGATCTTTAGAGGCACGGGTGATGACGCCAAAGGAGACGCGTCACTAGAATTGCTTAATCAATGGCATATTCTAATGAGTTGTAAAAAGCACATACCTGGAAGGTAATACCACAGCGGGGGGTCGCGTTGGTAGTTCATCTTCTTCGTCTGAGGATATTACAATAGAACTCTTTGTACGACGTGCTGAGCGATTTGGCGGTCCTACAGAGGATGAGGATGCATCACTAGACGAGGATACAGACTACGAATTCGACCACCATAAGCATCTACTACTTGCAAAATGCTTTCTATTGACCTACAATGACGGAGGGTGAATCTTTAGAATTGCGCGGCCCACCAAATTCTGGATAAAGAGAGATATCCTGCATCATTCGCTGCCGTCTATCGAATATATTAGAGAATCGTATTGTATAGTGGAGGGCGCCTTTACATGTGTTCCACGGGCATCTTTGAGTAGCAGCAGTTGTCGCGTCTCTATCTTGTCACGTTGTAACGGTAATCTACCGGGTTTGGCAGGGCTCCAGCTATACAGGGCTTTTTATACCTCGAAAGGCGTAACAAATAACCTAAACGACTGATTGAAAGGCCAAGTCGCCAAACGTGATGTTGTCACGCACGCGCTACACACGTGAACGAATTCCAACCGCAAATATTTATATTAGGATTATTGTCAGACGTCATAAGTTCAGCCCTATTTATACGATGATATTTATTAGTGAGCAGTGTTTTCGGTGGTCAGCGATGTATTGTACTCAATTCTCTGTACATTAATTATCTACACTAATGATTTCTGCGCCCACCATGTTTGGTTTTGACCAAAAGGCCAAAGCCACAAAGAGTTTGGTCAAAGATGCAATTTTCTTTGTTCAATTTTTTGATTCCGTCCTGATGGCCTGTGTACCCTCACGTTGCTTTGGCAGATCGTAACACTCATTATCTATGTTAATGTTGGGTTAGTATTTTCCAGACGTTAACCCAATGTAAAAAGATCGCTCGGATTGTTGGGAGGTTAACGTTAGGTTAACTGCGTAGGCTAGATCCTTGTCACGTCTTGTAACGCTGATTATCTTTTAACCTCATCAAACTTTTGATATTTCACCATTTTCGTCGTAATCATCAACAGAACCTTCTTGGCGCTCCTTCTCCCCTCATTTTATCAATTGGATGGGCTAGATCTAAAGGTGCCACACTGGTAATATCCCGAACCATCTGCAAGTAGCCGATTACTTTCATGAAACGATGGTATGAGAAGATTGATCAATTTGTGGCATAATGTGATGGGATGATTTCGTGAATTACCCTCTCTATCCATCTCTAACTTATTTAACGGGCTAAAGTAACGTGTTAACCCATCTGTTCGTTGCCAACTTCCTTCAAGCCAACCCAACCGTAAACCCAACTCTAATCCGAAAAAATCCTGATTAGTGTTTCAATATCATCATTTGCCATGAGGTTCTGTCAATGTCACGGTGGCAGAGGAAGTGAGATCGACAATTCGTAAGTTATCTATTCCTAGAACCTGTGGAAGAAATCTGTGCTCATATAGTCATAGATTGGCACTGAAAATGGTGCTATTTGAGCAAGTGAAATCGAGATATAAATACCTGGAAAGTAAACTTCAAAGACGTTAGTCAAAAAAAGGGGATCAGAATCAGAATATACATCTAGCCTGAGTGAGTCCCGAAAGGTAACAATATATGAGTTCACATATGATATGGTCATAGGTCGAAGGTGGAACATATGGTAAGCTCACTGCACATTGTGGGGGGATTTGGTAGTCTGATTTCTCAACTATGTTGTGAATGGGAAGAGAGCCAAGTGGATAGGCGGCTAGATAGAATAGTACTCAGTGTAGCAAACGAAGCGAGGCTAGTATAGAAAGAGTTATATGTATGAAATAACTGGAACATCGTAAGTAAATGTGGATTTACAAACGGAGTGTCAAAGTAAAACAGTATATGGTGTCGGTTTGAGATCTAGAGAACGGAAGTTTCTATGATACACCAGATAAGAGTCACATTCAGTTTGGCCCTCACTGGGGCAAAGTAGTCAGATCACTTAGAATGTATATACTACCAAAAGCTATCAAAATGGGATCCAACCTCTTGTCAAGTGAACGAGGACATTAAAAGTTGTTCAAGTATCTTCAACCGTCCTTGGTTAGGTATATTTCCCTCTAGAGAAAGTATCCCGTGAAAAGGTATAGATATCCAAGAGAAAGTAAACTAGAACCAACAAGAACACCGAATAAATTAATAGTACCTGTGATCATAAGAGTTCGAGCTCGGATTCTGGCCCGCTCCCGTCGGTGGATAATACCCCTGCGTACTGCCCGGCATCAATGATTGTGGAACATTCGTCCCAGCGGCAGGATTATTCTGCGATGGCACGAGCTGCGTGCTACTGCTGATTTCCAGATTAGCATAGCCATCTTGACCATATCCACGAGCACCATATCCACCATACCCGCCCCCATACTCGCCTGCATAAGCAGTGTCCGCACCACGAGCCATCGACACGGACGGGGGAGGGTACCGATGTGATGCCTGTTGTGTGTATTGGTCACTAGTATCGGGGTACTGCGGCTGGCGAAGCGTCAATGGCGGGGTAGGGGAGGACAAAGGCCCCGGGGCCTGTGACATCGTTGGCGGATTGACGTGCGCCGCAGGGGTCCAGGTATCAAAATCCGCCGCGATCGAGTTGTCCTGTGCGCGCTTGTGCCTACGCCAAAGAAGTAAACCTAGGCCTAGCAGAGCAAAAGCTCCAAGCACCCCACCGAGGGCTCCACCGATAATAGCAGGGTTTGTGCCCGAGTTAGAGTTCGAGGTCGAAGTCGTAGAGGCGGCAGGTACTGTAGCATCCTCACTTTCTGACGTTGATGTTGACGTTGACGTTGATGTTATAGTGATAATTGTAGGGACAGTTGATGAGGTCCTCGAGAGCGAAGTCGTACTAGTGGTGGTCGATGGAAGGGGAGACGACGTACTGCTCGGAAGGGGTATGCTAGAGCTAGTACTTGGAACCGCAGACGATGTGGTGGCGGCAGGCAGGGGCACTGCAGTAAGCGCAGTAGGCAACGCCACATGGAGAGCCCAGGGTCCTTTCCCAAACTTTTCAAGCTCAGTGGCAGGTAACCATTTCGAATCATCAAGGGTAGAAGATTGGAACGATGGAACAACCAAAATACTTGACCGCCAAGTTTTGTCAGTACCAAACAAAACCTGAGTTGCGTCTGAGTGAGTAATACGGACAGCTACAAGAAGGCCGGCAGCGTTAGGACCTCCAGTAGCGGTGGGTGCATTTGTAGCGGAGACTGCAAACACGACCGGGCCTGGATTGAGCGCCATTCTATAACCTTGAGCGGTTTCCCACGAGTCGACATCTGCTGGTGAGACTCCAACGGGTGCGCCATTGACAAACAAGGAATACTTGTTGTCAGCGGTGATAAGGACTTCGGCTAAGACTGCGGTTTTCCCAGCGGGAGGAACATATGTTCTCCGGAAAATTCGCTCGGCTGGTGGCGCTAGGAGCAGTGGCGGAGCGCCGTCGACTGTCCAAATCCAAGTGCTCGTTTTGAAAGTCGTCGCCAATGTCCCAAGGTCGCTTACTTGCCGATTGCTTAATTTCTTCGATGAGTCATAAAAGCGAGCGTAACTCGTCGTGAAATCCGATGATGCGACAGCACCGGAACCAGCCGATACTTGAACGTCTACCATCCAAAAGTAACGGGTCCCTGGACGGAGAGATGGACCAGCATATTCAACCAGCGAAGAAGAAGAAGCGATGACGCCACTGTCCCAAATATAGTTGGATATGTTAGGAGAGATGGAAACTTGAATTCGGTAGGAGGATTGGGTATCATCCGATGCAAGGTTCCAGGAGAAACGGGGTTTGGAAGCAAAGGCATTAGTTTCATCGACGTGAAGGTGAAATAGAGTGGGACCTGCGGCTCTCACTGGCTTAGATATTGCAAGGGAACAATAAAGACCAAGAAACGTACCGGCCAGCGTTTCAGATAGGCTAGCAAAAAGGGAAACGAGGCAGAAGCCTCTCGTAGCTGCGTTTCGAACGCCAATCTTTTTTCACGGTCGGTGGAAAATTGAGTAGTTTGCTCACCTCTCATAGTCAAATGGTGTCAATGTGTTGTTGGAAGGACTGAGTCTGAGGGTACATGAGGGTACATAATGATATGTTTGATTTTGAAATTACCCAGATTGTATGAGCGTTGTCATGGCATTTGTTAGAAAACCGCTTGAAACTTAAGCCGCGATATCAACCTGATATCAGCTGATAAATGCATGTTTTGCGTCATGTGGATTGTTCTCTTGTCTCAACAAAACTCATCGTTGTCATCGTTTGATACAATTAAAATATACAACAAGGCTACAAGGTACTATATATTACACAAGGCTAACCTGTTCAAATAGATACAATGATGATGGCGAAAAGTGACGATAAAGGCAAAGGCTATGTTTTTCTCGGCCAAAATAAGCATCGTATTCGTAATGGAGAGTTATTGGCCATCAGCGCATGCACGTCAGTGTCCACGGTCAAGATTGTCAATGAGGGCGTATCAATATCTCATCGACTGGCGTTTTTCTGATGAAGTTATGAATGACTTTGAGAGCACTCCCAGTCTCCAAGTTTCGACGCGCGATGCCTGCAACGAGTCCATCGAATAAGGCACAAACGTAACCGGATCAACCAGCTTGGTTCCATTAGGGATCGGGAGTCCAACTTGTCCTCCAGCCATCAGCGTGATTCTTTGGAGTTCCGTATCTCCACGATTATGGCCCAGTCCCAGCGCTTCTCCGGTGTTGACCTCGACATCCGTACTCGATACCTGACCCTGCAATGTCTCAATGTCCATGACGAAGAAGTCTTTTTCCTTCACACCGTTGGCGATGTCGCGTTCTCGGAGCAAGGTCTCCAGCTCCCGTTCTTCAATGCGCTGAGACTTGGTCTCGTCCAGCATCTCGTGGGACTTTGCCTGTTCTTGAGAATCTTCTACGAACACAATACGTGCCGCACCGTTTGCCGTGATCCACCGGCCCCGAGGGCTGCGCTGCAATTTCTTAGGTGAGAGCCGTGGCGGTGTCGTAAGAGGCTTGTTACTGCGCTGTGGTGTGATCGGTAAGGAGACATGGCCATCGAACGAGCTGGTTGGGGTAACGACGGGAGTATCCTCACTGGATGATGACTCGCTGCTGGAGATGGAAGGGTACGAGCCCATCAAACAGATAGCGGTATTGTCAGTTTTGTGACAGGTGCGGGTGTGGATGTGTGTGATGGGATATTTGGTGCGTTTGCTGTTCTCGTCTTCGGGGTAAGTCCATCGGATGTGGGTGCCTTTGCCTGTGGCAGATGACGATACTATTATCATTCCGGCAGCACGTGCGGCGGCTTTCCTCCTAGCTAAGGCGCGGGCGTGGCTTCGAGTCAACATTGTATGTCTTGATGTGAAGGATCCTGCGAATGGCGTCTGTCCACCATATCACGCTCGACAGCCTATTTATCTCTGTCAACGATCAGTTTTGGATGAGGTATCGACAATGAGTCTTTATATTAAATCGATTGCGCGCTTTGTCGGTAGCACATAATCGATATTCTCGCTCCGCCACGACCATGTTCTTTGTGATCTCCTTGCCCGACAAGCGCCTCGTTGTTCGTTTTTGCTTCTTTCTTTGACATTGTTTTACAAAGAATAAATCTCATTCATGTAATATCGTGGTACATTGAATATATTACCTAAGCTATCCGAGTCTGCGATGAAGATGTTCATCGAAGATGTATATTAAGCAGACCAATAGCCAAGTCCCCGCGTAAGGTATCTTTGGACAAGTCCATCAAATCAATTCCCGCTTCATCCCAAAGGAAACACATACGAAACAAAGATGATCACGTCGTCGTAAGTCATCAGCTTACATCGGGCCCCATTGTTGGCCGCTGGAAAACCCACCGGCCGAGAATGGCTGTTGCACTCCGCTGAATTGTCCCGAGGGCTGCATCGTCGCTAGGTGAAGCTGAGGCTGACCAGCACCAAAAGGCGTCTGGCCTATTATCATTTGCGACTGGCTCTGCGGCTGCAGGGGTCCAACACCCAATCCACCCTGCTGCTGCATTTGGAACTGCTGACTAGGTGTCGACATGAGCATCATCTGCGACTGGGTCAGTGGTTGAGGGGTCGTCGAAAGCATTTGAGGCTGGTGAGTGGCCGAGAACATGTTCGGTTGGGGAGTAGTCGACGCCGGGCTCTGCGAGGGGAAATGGGCCGGGCTGGAGGAATGTAAATTCCCATGTGTTGTGGGTGCCGACATGAAGTCGCTGCTCTGGCCATTATTCGCAACAAATAGTGTCTGCCCAGCAGTAGGTACTTGCTGGGGTAGTGGTTGAAAAAAATTACTGTTGTTCTGCGCCTGCACAGCTGGCGCCGAGATGAGAGGCTGAGGGGTGGATAGAAATGATGATTGTTGCTGAGAGTTACCAATGACAGTCGAAGTCAAAAATGGTGTCCCCGACGAAAGCGACGGGCCTGGAAGCCCTGAGGTAACGTATATCTGCTGGGAATAGGGATTCGATGCTAGGTGCTGTTGCTGAAAGGGACTAATACCAGTCATCATTGAGGTCTGGTATCCTTGAGGGTTGGCGTTCAGCGGTAGCTGAGACTGTGCCTGGAACTGCAATGGAAGGGAAGAACTACTTGATGGGCTCTGCAGGGATATCAAGTCCGCCCAGACACCATTTCCGTCCACGCCGGAGGTCATGTTGGACTGGGTCTGCGCCTGTGGCTGAAGGGGGTGTTGAGTAGACGACTGAGAGAGACCTTGAGTCGGAACAGTCGTTGAAAGAGTAGATCGACGTGGGGCCATTATCTGAGGCGGTTGAATAGAAACTGAAGGGCTTGAAACAGCAGACGTAAGAGGTGTCACCACGGCTTGAGAATTGCCATCTGAAACATTTCCGTTGGAAGTAGCCGACGTTGAGGTTCTAGAAGGACCAAGCTTCGAAGCGACCAACGCTGACTTGTTAATGAATCGCTTGAATTGGTACTTGGCTGACATCGAGTCTGAATGACAAATGAAGACTTAATCATCAACTTGCGACTCACATCGAATATACCGCTCGAGTTCACCATCCCTCCCCGCATCCATCAAGTTAGCTGGTGGGGGGTTCCGAGCCTCATTGGGATTATATATGGCATTGGACTTGATATTGCCTATTGACTTCATGGGCTGTATAAATGTGTAAATAAATATATCATGATATCTGAAGGAAACTACGTTTACCTCAAGCTGTTCTTTCGACCAAGCGTCCATTGTAATACTCTTACTTTGGTAATCTGGTCAGTAGATACAACGCAATTGATTGAAGTACGTACACCTTAGTGATGTGTGTGCCAATCTTTCGATGGATACTGGCACAATTTACACTGACAAGATTATTAGCGAACTTGTGAATCATATAAGACAGTTATACACACCAAATGAAGATGCCAAGATTGTACGAAGCCCATCTCGGATTGCGCACTTTGCAATCTGCACATACGTCTACGGAAGCAACTTGAGTCAATGACGTCGGTAACAAGTACTATCAAGTGGATACTTACCATTACCCGGCTGAGAAACAAGTTCAAGTAATGTTTTTTGATTTCTTTCAATTGTGATTTTGTTAAGTCCGGCCATGATAAAGGAGAGAAAGAGAACTGCTGCGCTGTTCTGCCGTTGCAGGTCAGAGAAATGCCCGAGTGTCACGTGGAGATGACCTTCAGAGCGGGAGAAATCTCGATCACTTAGTTTCTAATTACTATAGTTACAGCAACCGTTATCAAAGATTCCCAATCTTACGGAATACAACAATCTTCCTCAACTGGAAACAATCAGAGTTGCCAGTCTCAATTATCACACCATCGTTTTTACAACCATATTGATCGAGCGTGCTTTAACATGCCACGATACCTGACTATCAATGTCCTTCTAGAAATCTGGAGATTCCAATAGACGATCCGACGCTCAGTAGAACTCCTGGTCTAGGCATTCATATAATTGAAAGTAACACAGTTCACAGTCTTTTCACTTCTGCTATGGTACTCTTCCCGCCATCTGCTGGCATCGGATATCAAGAACTTGTCTGAAGTCATCTCAGCTTCAGCAATGAGCTAGAAGTGAGTTACATTGACTTTTCAGTGCCTTCTGGCGGGATCACAGCTCCTGTCCGTAAGGCGATGTCCCAGCGTTTTCTTGCCGTACCGATATGGACTCAATTATATATAACACAGCAGATGTCTGGCTTGGCGGCACCCCTTCATAGCATACACCCCCGCAGCTTAGTATAAGATGTCCACCCTCAAGTTTGCAAGACTCTCCACTTTCCTCCTCCTATCTACCAGCGTGCAAGCCGCCGTAGATTTTCAATATTGTGTGAGTAATAATCTTTATGGTGCCACAGATTATTGCTAATGTAGCTTAGCACGGTCCTGGAAATAACTGCCTGGGGATCTCGCTCTCTTCCAGTCCATCCGCTTGCTTTTCCTTGGACACAAACACGACTGGACCAATCTCCACAGTCATTGGTCTAACAACAGGAATTCGATATGTTGTGTATATGTGAGGGATCTATCTCTTGCTTAAATTCCAGAAGGTGTTTCTCTGACGTTGACTGCGATAAATCCTAGAGCCGACAATTGCACTGGTCGCGGGTCTACGCACGGAAACGGAGTCTCTCATCTCAGCCATCCCTTGTACGGTTATTGATTTTTACGAACAGTCTGGTGCTAATATGTATCAGTATTAACAACGTTCATTCGGTCTCCATTCAGGTTCCAATTGTACCGACTTTCAGGCCTATGGGATGCTATACGTCAGTGTTTCATGCGCTGAATTATTATGACGAGCCTTCAAACGGAACACGTTTTCAGAGATAGTGCTGATGGGCGTTCGCTGGCAGCGCTCAGTGATGTCTCAAAGAGCATGAGCATTAAAAGTTGTCAGACATTCTGTTCTACCAATGGCTACATCTATGCTGGCGTTGAATATGGTCATGAGTGCTGTGAGATGATATCTGTGAGGAAAACTCGAAGCTGATTCTTCGTTTTGCAGACTGCGATTATTCTATCCGCCGCCCAGGTTCTCTTGTCAATTCTACTGCATGCCACATACCTTGTAGCGGCAAGAAGAGCGAGATTTGTGGTGGGAGCGGTTATATCAATGTTTACTGGAATGGCAAATCTGGCCCCGCGAATCCAACCTCCGTCGGAGGGGGAGCTTTTGCATACCGTGGCTGTTATACGTACGCCTATTGGTCATTCATCTCTGAGCTTCTGACATGAAATGGACCCAGCGACAATGACAAAAAGACACGATCTCTTCCCGTGCGCTTTGACATAGAAGGTGGTGCTACTCCGGAAAAATGTGCGAGCACCTGTAAAGCAGGTAATTTTACGATCGTAGGCCTAGAATACGGAATTGAATGTTGTAAGACTACGATCAAGGTCCCTACCGTTGTTTGGTGATTGATATTTCTCACGTTTAGGGTGCGGCAATCAGCTTTCAAGTACATCGACAAGGATCACCGATGACAGTTGTCGAATTGCATGCAAATCGAATCCAGCAAACTGGTGTGGCGACCACGATCGGCTCAGTCTTTGGAGTAGCAAGGTTTTGTGATGTTACGTTTGAATACATTTCCATCATACTGTCGCTTTCTCTCTCTTCTACTTCTTGAACTTGTGTAATTGCTGATATATACATCCTAGGTATGTACACCTGTTAATGGACCATACGTACCACTATAGTGCCTGTATCGAAGCTGTTTATACATGCATATATAATCAGTGTCATATTTGCCGACGAGGGTGCAATTTTTGTATTCTGCATGGCATGTCCCTGCAGTATAACCAGCGTTATCTTACTAATGTGAATTGATACAAAGATAGTGAGATATGGCAACATTACGGCATGAGCGTATTTCAGATGGGCAATAAATCCATCCACTCCGACCCACGTTAACAGGTTGGCCATAAATATATTACCGTTGCGAATGACCAAATGCCAAAAGTTCGACAACGTCAAGGAAAGATAAGAAAAGGAGGAATATTACTGTATTCCATCCATGGTTTCAGGTCCTAGATTGGGCAACGGAGGCCAAGCTAAGGGTACAACACTATTCTGGCATTCTCTGAATTAGTTCAGCACCGAAGAAGATTTTAATAAAAATCGGCGATTCAAGAAATGCAGATGATCTGCTAGAAAAGAAGTTCTATGACGTACGGATCTTCGTTCAACTGCGTCACAAGGGGAAATTGCTTCGAGAAACTCTCCAAGTCCGTATATTATCATTAACTTGACCAACAGATCTTTATGCCCGAGATTTCGGATGAAGAGAAACACTATGTTTATGACAAAGTACACTGAAGTTTACGTTCACCATCACTCGATCAACAGATAAGATAGGAACGAGAGGTGATCTCGATGTACCACTACCAAAGGTGGTCGATATTCTAAAATTACCACATGGTCAATAACGAATAGTGTTGAGAGAATTCATCAGTAGGCGATTGCTGAAATTCTGGCTATTAGAATGCATTAATGAGAGCCGCGATTGGAGCTGTATCATGCGTAGTTGGATTTGAAGTTGGTCTTCAACAGAAAGTTCTTCTTTACCCCTTGCTTTTGCGAAAGCATCCGCGACTCTATCTACCATAGCCTGTTCTGGAACTGGAGGGAGGACACTGCGCGGAAGATCTCCCCAGCGCTGATAGCTGGGCAAATTGTATTTCATAAGCACGCCGCTCATGTACACCCATTGACGCGATGGCTCTGTGCGGAGATCAATTGAGGTAATATCAAGGAAGCCTTTACGAGTTATTGCGGGCATCGTAGGAAGGCACGATTGTGGGGTCGATGGGCGGGGAAGGAGATGATGCTCAATCGAGAATATTTCGAATATATTCTTCAACGCTTTGTCACGGTCTGACAGGATCGACATTTCAGGGGTATCTGATAACGCTGTCGATCCATTTTTCCCTGTAGTTTTCTTTTGTTTTAGTCTCGAAAGTTGGTTGAAAAAACTATGCTTCCTTACAGTAATTTTCGTTCGTAGGATAACCCATATCATCAAGAAACTGTGATAACGTCTCAGGGACAAGTATTCCAAGGTTTTGTGGGTCAAGATATGTGAAGATTTCATTCGCAAGAGTCGTGTAAGTCAAAGTGGGTGTCATATCCGGTAAGAAGAAAGGTTCCCAGCCGGCTTGTGTTAACAGGGTTTTCTGGACATTAGGAGTCGATGATGTGAATGAAACGTCAGGTCGTGGTGGGATTGGGGGAGGAGGACCACGATGAAGATTTATGTCGTTCAAATTGGCGGGTTGCCTCGCCTGGAATTTTTGACCATAGGAAATCGTCACTTGCGAGAGCAGAGCGCTGGATTTATTGGAAGGGTACCCGCTCTCCTTGTAAATGTCAATTGCATGCCCGGTAAGGTGACCGTAAGGTAGCTTCCCCCCTATCGCACAGTTTGCGCAGAGATCAAAATCGTGGCAGGTCAGACAATGAATGCGTGGATGGGCTGGATCTATGGAGATTTTACACGAATCACAGGAGAAAACAGCGCCGAACGACATGACAGACTCTCGGTCGAAAGATAACGAGTACAGAGATAACAGTCACTTGGAAAAAATCGATCTCACTCGTCTCGACTCGACTCGGATACAGCCGCCGAAGCCACGCTCTAAACACTGCAGTGAGCCAGATAACTTGGACGATATAAAATCCGGATCATCTAAGAGTGAAGATCACGGAATGGACTTGGCAGTATTCCAGGCATGACTCTTGCCGTGTATAGATGAGTTCGAAGCAAAATTCCACTAGACTATGTCATCTTCCACCGCTGCATGGATTCTTATAGACTAAACAGATTCTTGGATTTCTAAATGGATTTGGGGCTAATGTCGAACAACCTGTTACCGAAAGCTTACTCATCGCAGGCCCACAGAACAGGAGTGCTCCAGATAAGGACAGATAGAGAAGACTGTAACGAGCTGAAGAGAGATCGGACTGACGGTTCCGGTGCCGATATAGAAAACGTCGCAAACAAAAATCTTACTGGGAAAGCTGGGTTCGATTTACTACTAGTAGAAACAGGCCTAGGAAGATAAGCCGTCAAAGTCTATGCCGTCGCTCATGCCAAAAACGAGTTCCAACGGGTTATCGCATTCTAGCTTGTAGCCCATCCTGATATAAGTAAAAGGGACATCACAGTGAAAGTACATACCTGGGGACGAAATTAGTAACGAGTAGTGTCGGGAGAATTCATCAACTTGTGACAAAGAAAACTCTGTTCAGTGGAATGAATAGGCAGACGCGCTTGAAGCTCTATCGTCCGCAATTCCATTTGAAGTTGTTGATCTTCGACCAACAGAGGAACGATTCTGTTATCCTTCAAAATCTTCTGTTTCGCGATTGCTGCCGTCCTCACCACTCTGTCCAGCATGCTCTGTTCTGGAACGGGTGGAAGGACGCTACGCGGCAGATCTCCCCAACGTTGATAAATGGGGAGATTATACTTCCGAAGTAAGCGATACATGTGCTCCCATTGCTCTGAGGGCTCAATAAGGAGGTCGATTGAGGTAACATCAATGAAGCCTTTACGAGTTATTGCAGGCATCGTAGGGAGACGTTGCGGGGCTGATGGACGCGGAAGAAGGTGATGCTCGATTGAGAACAGTTTCAAGATATTTTGTAGAGCCCTATCGCGGTCACACAAGATTGACATATCAGCATCGTTGGTTTCTAATGAAGTCTTCGATCCATTTTTCCCTATCACACCCCATGTTCAGTTTCCAAGAGGATTGCGAAGAATTACAAATTTTCTTACAATAATTTTCACTTGGAAGATACTCCATATCGTCGAGAAATTGTGACAAATTTTCTGGGACGAGTATTCCAACATTCTGCGGATCGAGATACGTGAAGATTTCATTCGCAAGAGTTGTGTAGGTCAAGGTTGGCGTCATATCAGGTAGAAAAAAGGGTTCCCAGCCAGATTGTGTTGACGGGATTTGCTGTTTAGAGTCGATTGTTGTTGGCAAAATGGAAGTGGGATCAGTGCATGCCAGAACGGGCGGAGGTGAACTACGTCGACTCTGTATGCTTTTGACTGGTTGGTTTTGCTTGGAACTGTGGGAAGTGTATGAAATTATCACTTGTGAGAGCACAGCGCTGTTGGGCGAGTCACCGCTCTCCTTGTATGTTTTAATCGCGTGCCAATCAAGGTGTCCATATGGCAGCTTTTCTCCAATAGCACAGTTTGTACAGAGGTCGAGATCGCGGCAGACTACGCAGTGAATACGAGGGTGGGTACTCTCAATGGCGACTTGACACGAGTTGCAAGAGAATTGGGCATCTGAAAAGGTCATTGTAGAGGTCTCGTGAACAGTTGAAGGAATACTGGCACATTTGGGAGGTTCAATTCTTAACTAGCGAAAAACTCAACCGCACGGACATGAAAAATCAATTTTGGCAATATGAGATTCGGATCATCCGAACATCTACGCCTGGATCGTCATATGAATTGCTCACTCAGGAAGCTGAAGGGCCGGAGAGATGATCGATGAATCGGTGACCTGGCCTCAATGACGCGATGTATTGATTGAGCCAAGACAATCCGTAGATCCAATGTAAGTGCGTCTACAGGAGATATGCAGTAAGCAAAGATGAAATTCTGCAATTGGCCACTCCTGGAAAGACTCAAATCTCAAATCTCTATAAGCTTTGTAGAACGTATAGTTATCAACCGGAAATACTACGGGTATACGTTAGAGACTTACCTCAGTTGTGCCCTTGGCTTCTGACTCAATCTGGTCGACACGCGAACACCTAAGAAAGAAGAGATGTTCGCTCTGCACAGCCACAGTAAGATCATGGTAATCAAGCAAAAGTCAGTTCCAAAAAGTACTGCAAGATAGCAAAATAAAATTAGTATTAGCGAGATGGGACAGAAGAAGGCCTAATAAGGTGCCTCTCCACATATATAACAAACATCAGAAAATAGCCGACACGTCGAAACAGCGGACACTATTCGCTATCATCATCCTCCACCTGGATCGTTGAGAATATCAAAATACATCACTTAGCCAACAGGACATACCACGATCCTGCCCCTAGCTTTTGTGGCAGCTGCTCTCGACGAACGCCCTGCAGTAGGAGCTGATGTCGCTGCTTTTTTCTTCGCAGGAGCCTTCCTCGAGGATTGACTGTGTGGAGCATATGTAGATACACGTAGGGATCGTATCACGGTCTATATCGTACCTTAACACAGCAGCACGATTCGTCTTCTTCGCAGGCTTGGGTGGTGTTTCTTCTTCTTCGTCGTCATCAAGCTCGATAACATCATCGTCGTCACTCTATTTATCCATCAATCGTCATCATAAGTCAGATCATAGTTGGAACTCACGACGACAGCTTTTTTCCCTCGGCCTTTGGCAGGAACTTTCTTCGCCGGTGCCTTGGCAGGCGCCTTTTTCGGTTGTGCAGGCGTCTTCCTCTTCTTAGGGGGAGGAACATCTGATTCAGGTTCTTCATCAAAGTCAGAACCACCAGCACCTCCTGCATCAATGTCCATCATCATAGAATCGTCGGATTGATCGTCGTCGTTCCTGGCCGGAGCTTTGCCTTTCTGTAACACATTTGGAAATATTTCGAGTTATACAAGGACGGAGAAACATTTACCTTCGTATTTAGAGCCTTTGCTTTGTTCTCCGCGTAATCCTTCTCATGCTGTTCTTTCGCCTTGACGAGCTGCAGAGGTATGAAGTAGGTGAAACAAGTTGTCCGGAGATTAAGAGACGTACCATGTCAACGACCTCATCTTCATCAACCTCTTCGCTTCCTTGTACATTATTCATCAAGATCTTGAGTGACTTCACGACATGTCTTGGCGAGTTCATGATCAACGTTCAGTCAACAGAATCAATCAATAGATGCTCACGTCTCGATCGCATGTATATCGTCCTTCTCCACGAACATCTGTATCGCATCCGACATACCGCCCTCACCAAGCAACTGAAGTTCCTGTGCCGAAAGATACTCCTCAACAAGTGTACCTACGCGAACCTTGGCTAATTTCTCTGATATACTCAGGTTTGGATCGTCGATGCTGAGCTCCGGCTGGTCAATTGCAACTTTGCCGCCACGAGCTGCAGGTTTCTTGGATCTATGGAATACTAGGACATCACGAGGGTTTGCAATGCGCCCCTGAAAGTCTTGTCCAAATCGGATGGGGTTCGAGGTGGCCGTGACACCAGTCGTGTCGACCTAGTGGAAGCGGAGCTCAGAAAGAAAAGATAATGAGTGAGGGGCAGAGTTTGATGCCAACCTTCAGACGCACAAGAGGAAGCATTCGGGGGAGTTCTTCTTCTCCGTCTTCGACTGCCTGTGCGTTGCGTTCGTCCCAAAGTCGGTTCGCTTGGTCAATCAAAGCATTGACCTATGTAAATTGTCGCCATGTTAAATCAAATTATGACTTTGAATAGGTACATACCCTCGTTTTCAAGTACTTTGATATATCCATCTGATCTGAAAGATCAATACCTTCCTCTTCCGCAACTTCACTCAGCACGACACTTTCTATGACGAATGGCCGAACTGTCCGTAATGGAATGGGGGTCAGCTGAAACTCCTTTCCTTGAATTTGTAGAAGGGCGACATGTCTTCAACTCGTCAATCACAAGAGTCGGGAATGAATGGACAGCTTACTTTTGAATAGCCTCTCCGTCTGCCAGAGATGTCGCTACAGATGAACCCGGCTGAGTGATGTAGTAGTTTTTTCCCGCGACAGGTTCTGGGACGATCCTGCAATCGTGCTCGTGTCCCCATACCACAAGGTCAATACTATCGTCGAACATGCCTTCAGGAACTGACTCTTGAGGACCATGTTTCACGCTGGTAGATTTCAGATACAGCACGTCACTTACGACAGACAACCCACCGATTTTGATGTAGAAGTAGGATATTAAACCAGTTATCTTTGTCACGCGGCATGAACATTCTGACACGGTTACTTCGCAACTCGAAATGCATTCGCTGATCCTTGACGTTCCCAACACCATACAAACCTAGGTATGTTGTCCCTTTTCGAAGAAGCACTGGACGAACAGCAATTCCCGTTGTAGTAGCATTCGCATCAGAAATAGGAAGGTCTATTTTGCCCATGTAATTCACGAGCCCAGAAACGGAGAGCATATCGAGAGCACAAAGAGCACCCTCCTATAGGTTTTGACTCGTTACGAGTTTGAGGGAAAACGCGAGCGACGCACCGCACCAGCACCTTGAGGGTCATCATGATTACCATGAATAGAGAAGACAGGGATACCAACATTGAAGTTGGCATCTTCGTAATTTATGGCAGGAAACCTATGGCCAACATTAATCAAAATTCAATACTGGGGGACATACAACAAACGAGAAACCGTCTGCCTTTCCCTCGTCAGGATCACTCAGAAGCTCCAGCTGAATTGGTTTGTTTCCCATTGTATACTCGCGCAATAACGCCATTGTCTGGTACAAGCATTCTCTTGATGGTTTGTTATCGTGAAAAAGATCGCCTGCGAGAAGCACGAAGTCGACCTGCACAACGAGTAAGACAACAAGATAGATATTCGTCACGAAGCACCTACATCGTGTTTGACAGCAAGCTGAAGGATTTCTTTAAAGGTATTAATTGAATCTTGACCTCTGACTGGATCTCGCTCATTGTAGCCTATATGATTATCTGTTGCAAGGAGTATTCGTATGGTGTCATCAACAGCTTAAGGTGTTGTCAGTTGAAATGTTGTCATAGTTGTCATGGTTGGAAAATGACAGACAAGCATCTTGTATGACCGGAACAGATCCTCTATTTTCATCAGACATAGACTTTACTGTAGCGTTAAGAAGCAATGACACCGAGTATAAATCCAGGAAAGCGGGATGCGCGTCCTGTCGCGATCACGCGCTTGCTTATATCATCCTTTTCATCCATTATCACCAAAGATGCCATTGCAGTCGTTTTTGGCTGAAAGAACTCGTTTTATACTCTGCCCGAGCTCCAGCTGCTATATGTTCTAATCCGACTGGATACTACTGTCACTCTGGTTTTGATGCATAGGGTATCCCCTATCCCTCTGTTTTTCGTTATTGATTAACACTCTTCGTTCAGACTTCTGCCTGACTGGAAACTGCGCATTTCAGTATGGCCGTATAGGCATGATGCGGGCCATTCCCGTACCACAATGTTAAATAGTTTCAAGACAACCCAGCACCCATCACTATATGGAACCTAGCCGTATTAGATGGTTTAAGGTTAAATAAGTATAATTGGCGGAATGAAGACTGTTCAACGACTCTCCACCCCACTTTCCTTGTGGGATCGAAAGCTCTCAGGTCAATACAAGTTAGGGACAAATTGAGTATTGAAACACTCATCTGTATGTAAATCAACTTCTGACATGTTCGGTGTCTGGTAACTGCGGACCGATGTATTCCGGCTGGCCTGACCGCATCTTTGTGGCTTTCAAACTAGAATGTGAAATCATTCTCTCACATTGTTTGACAGGAAGTGCAGGTGGCCCCGAAGGCGTGATACAAATGAAGTGATCAGGATCGATCTTGTTGCTTCATAGCTCTGAGTCTTCCCCTCTCTCTGGCTTTAGGCGCTCTTGCATTTTATGAGAGCTCTTTATCCACGATAACATGAAGATTTACATACTAACGATCGTTCAATGGAGATCTGATTCTGGTTCGAATACGGAAACACTCCGACATTGCAAAATATCTCCGCGGATGCCTAGTCAGCCGATTCACCTATGGTTGTCTATTCGTAGTTATTTATACGGAAATATATTTTTTGTCGTTGGCTGATCTCATCCGTAAATAAATATCGCGCCCCGCGAGTGGTGTCGACCTGAAGAATAAGAGGCCTGACGCTGCGACGCCACAGATCAATGCCAGATTCGGTTCACACCATTGCGTTTGGTCGTAGTGATTTTCTTGACAACACACACTCTCGGTTCACGGTGTGCTTAAAGGTTTTGAAGCTGCTGGAAGTAGCCAAGGCTTTATGTTGCTGTATTTCTAGTATTCTTCAAGGCAAGCGCGAAGAATGAGACGAAATTTGAGATTACGAGCCGTCATATACTTTGAGGATAAGTTGCTGAAAATCCGAGTGTCATTTGAGTTGTCGTCACAGTTGTTATACACGTTATATCGAGTAGATGTACAACGGCTTCTTAAGCTCGTTCTCTTTTAAACCTTAGGGATCGCAGCAAGCTCGTACAAGTACGTGCCCAGCAACTTTGTCTAGAAATGAGAGTCAAGAAACCATCAATTTGGGTCCACTGTAATCAAAACCACGTCAACTTACCCCTTCAAGGAAATTGGACCTGTCAAGTTTCTCATTCGTGGAGCTGTAATGAATTTATCAATCATTCCAAGTATAGACTTCAAAACGCCACTTACTGAGCACCGTCATCTCCACGTCCCATAGGAAGCAAGAGGACATTGACACCAAGAGATTCTGCAAAAGTGAGCGTAACGGGAATCGAACCTCCCTCACGAGTCAAATCTGGCTCCTGCTTGTACACAGCCTGGGTCAAATGATCAAGGTCACTGTGATAAAAGATCCACGAAAGAAAAAATACACACCCGAGTAGCGATTTTCGCTGCCTCAAAATTCCAATGTCTGTGATCTGCAACCCAAGGTTTACCACCATGTAGATTCTCAATGGAGAGCTTGTTCTTGCTATTGAGCTTGGCGAACTCAGACTTAAGATACTGAATTACAAGAGGTTCGACAAGTTCGGGTGTCTGTGGCGGGACGAGACTAGGTAAGGCAACTACCAATTAACACACAAGACGCAAATGCGTATAAAGAAACTTGACAAACCGAATACTGAATTTTCCAGAAACCTTGGCGGGAATAACAGTCTTGGCTCCGGCGCCGCTGAACGCACCTTCGATACCATGGAGTGATAGACTGGGGTAGCGCATGCGACCCATGAGTACATCAACTTTGCTGGCGGAGAGAGCGATTTGTCCACCTGCGGACTCTTCAACATCCGCCACGGAGTAATCGAGTTTCTCATAAATCATTCTAAATTGTGCCGTCAGTGTCGCTCGTAAACTAATTAATGAATTAACGAAGCGTACTTCTCAGTGTCTGTGGGAGGTTCTACCATCTCGTCAACTCCGGGAACGAGGATCTTGCCTGATCCATCGACAAGCTTGCTCATTAGGCAGATGAGATCAGTCATGGGTTCGTGGACTGTGCGTCCAAAGACTCCGGAATGTAGGTCGCGTGCCGGACCGGAGACAGTCACTTTGAAGTATGCGAGCCCACGCAGACCATACGTTAGTGCTGGGGTACGAGTATTGAGCCAATAATTGTCCGACTGCGAATCTTTTTGAGTTAAAGGACCATTTCTAACAGACTGGAGCATACAATGCAGACACAGTCGACACCATCAAACCATCCTCCAGGTTGACTCTCCTTCTTCACGAGATCATCGAGTCCTTCACTACCACTTTCTTCCATTCCCTCAAAGCAGAAGCGCATGTTGACGGGAAGCTCCCTACCACTCTGATGATGATATTGCAAGACATTGAGCCATCCTAAAATTGGGCCCTTGTCATCAGATGATCCGCGTCCAATAAGCCTTCCATCCTCATGGACCACCAAAGTAAACGGATCAGTGTCCCATCCATCAGATCTATTGGCAGGCTGAACATCGAAGTGACCATAGATAAGGACAGTCTTTTTGCCTGGATCCGTGCCGATGCGTCCAAGGATGGCAGGAGGAAGTGGAAGCTCTTGGCCGTCCATCGTATGTTTTCCAAGATCAACCAGCTGCGTCTGAACACCATAAGAAACCAGCTGGCTATTCAGCCAAGTGGCCATCTTCACAACATCATGACGATGGATTGGATCACCGCTTATACTATCATTGAATGAGATGGAGCGCCTTTTGTGCTCGAATACCTCTGTAAAGATACCTTGGAATAGCCACGGCATCGCGGAGACGCTGGATAAAGTTATTTGCATTGCTGTCAACGAATTGAAGGAACTCTGAGGGAGCAGGCATGGCTGTAGTGACGATAGCGATTGTCCAGGACAGATAAGTGTAAATCGATCTGATCTCTTTCCGTCTTATCTTGCCTACGTAAGCTCTATCTGGGCGCCTTTTCTTGTTTGTCTTCTTGTCAGTCATGACCATAGGCGCCTCTTCCCTGCCTTCTGACTCTTGGAATCAGTCTCCTATACCCGTGAGATCTTACATGTTATCATTATGTTATGCGTTCTCAATCGAATCCAGTCGACATCTCGCCATAGAGTAGCTACGCAAGCCCGAGTACCTGATGATTGGGATGACGATGACGAGGAGCCAGTGACCGAAGAGAATAACAAACGCATTTGGGAAGACGCGTACGCGAATCCATTGCTTGACAAGTTCCTGTAAAAACTCATGCTCGTCAGAAACGCGAAGGCACCTAACCCCATGCCAGAACTAATCATTGCTCCCTCTGCCACATCATTAAGTCACATAGCACCTCTGCCACCAGCCGCGTTTCAACCAACCATGCGCATACTAAAGCGTCCAGGTTCTGACGCTAGCAGCAAGCCCGCTACACCACCTCCGTCTTCGGCTGAGAGCATAAAAGAGCGTGAAGCACGGTACCAAGCTGCACGTGAGAGGATTTTTGGACCAGATTCTGGAGCGAGTACTCCGTTGTCAGAAGAGCTTATAGTGGACTCCACGAGTTTGTTTGAGACTGTGAATGCAAAGGACAGACGAGAACCAACGAAAGTGCCTCCGCCGTCCGCTGTCATTGTTCGACATCCACGAGGGCCGTCAGCAGACAGGACAAACACCAAGCAGACACCGCCGAGGGGTTTTGACAGTCAGAGGATAAGACCACCGTTGTCCCGTAGCTCTTCCCAGACGACTGCAGAAAGGTAAAGCGTGTCTGGTGTTGTTAATCTTGATATGTATTCTATGGATTTTTTTTCACCACTCCTTTCTTGCTCATCGTTGACCCGCTACTCCATTGATTTGTTCTAGTGACAACAAACACTTCAACATTGTTGTTCATCAAATGCCTGGTTGGTAATCAGCATTTTTCAATGTCTGCGAATAATTTGTAATGCACAAACAACTGCTTATTGTTTTCTACTTCACTGCTCTTTGGTAACCCTGAGCTATTAGCAATGGCGTCTTTAGTTAGAACTATTTAAACTGTACATACTTACTTAGCCAATGGCAAACAATCTCCCATTTCATTTTACACTTCACACATTAGATCTCTTCTGGTGCAATTTATGCAATAAAGTTGCCAATCTTTTACTGATGTCATTGTTGCTAGATTTACACTAGCAGACGTTGTCCTCTTAGCACCTTACATCTATGGCAAGACAATGTATACTCAGACATGGTAAGTACCTTATCAGCACTTGTAACATTACTGGAACATTTTCTGAGACCTACTTGGTGCTCTCTTACCTCTTAGTGAGCTTGGATAATCACACCATGCTAAGTGATCATCACCTCTAACAGTTTTTAACAATTTTCAGGCATTAATTTGTGGCTGGTAAGTGGTGTGAAGTTGGGAGTGGTGTGAAGGCTTTTGTGTGGGTTGTGGAAAAGAAAATTTATTTCTTGAGTCCTAATGTTCTCAAGGGCCAGCTCTCCTCCCAAGAGAGAGAGAGAAGCCAAGACTCAAGCTAACTACAAGGGACTACTTAAGTGGGTATGAGTAGAGAGGTTGTGTTGGGAACAAGTAAAGTAGAATGGAATGTAATGGAATAGGGATGGTGGGAGGGGCAAAAAAGATGTGTGCTGTAATGTAGGCATACAAGCAATTGTAGGTAGGTGCTGTGAGTGCAGTGTGAGTTGATGGAGACATCCTTGACTGTGCTCGCTGGTCTATATAGAATTGAGAACAATGAAAGTGGCCAGTAACAGAGATGTGATATGTAAAGGGGGGAGTGTGATATTGAAAGGGATAAGAGACAAAGGCAGTGATTCAAGCTGTGCCCAAATTAACCCTGGGCAACCCCTCTACTCCTACTTGCCTGATCTATTAATTTGTGGCTGGTAAGTGGTGTGAAGTTGAGAGCAGTGTGAAGGCTTTTGCATGGGCTGTGGAAAAGAAAATTTATTTCTTGAGTCCTGATGTTCTTGAGGGCTGGCTCTTCTCCTGAGAGAGAGAGAAGCTGAGACTCAAGCCAATGCAGTAGAGCTACAAAGAGCCAGAGGTTTGAAAGGAGCTAAGTGAGTGTGGGCTAAGTGAAGGAGGAAAGAGAGGTGAAGGATGTGAATTGGATCATTCTCAATGTAGAGTTTGTACAAGTTACTATGCCACTAACCCAAGAGCTGGATTTTGTAGTCTGAGTATCCCATGGCTGCTGCAGTAGATGTGGCTCCATGCCTGAAGCTGTGGCTAGCATAGAGAGCAGGATTGAGACCTGTGAGGGACAGTGCTTCCCTGATTGTCATGATGAAGTAGTCATAAGAGAGGGCTTTGCTGTTTGGCTGCTCAAACAAAGGGGCATTGCCATTGCATGGAAGCTTGGTGAACAAGGCTTTAAGGGCCATAACCAGACAAGTGGGGTGGCTAGGGGCTGTGGCCACCATGATTGTGACCCCTTTTTAGAAGGAGTCAGTCTTGGAGGCTGGCAGTATAAGCCTGATGTGTGTAGCATGATCAATGGAGAGAAAGAATTATACTGCCCTCCATAAGAGGTTGAGACTGGTGCTGTATTTGCCACCCTTCCCAACCATAAACTCCCTGCTGTGGAATAGGCCTGAGTATGCCAGGCAACAGGTGGTGTAAACTGCTGTGTGACCTAGTGTGGTGCCTAGTTTAAGATTTGCAAGGAGGGAAGTGAAGATGGGCAGGGTGATGGGCTGAACAGGCTTGCGATTGCACTCACCATGATAGCATTTAATGCCATGAATAATGCGCTGGACAAGCAGTGACTTGACTGCTGAGAAGGAAAGGTTAGTGTTGACATGCAGTGAACAGATGGCTACTAGGTATGCTTTAATTGTTTTGGATTGAACTCATCTGCCAAGGCTCACAACCCATGAGAGAATGGCTAGCTGGGAGGCAGGAAGGATTGAGCTATTGGCATTGTACAGGTTGTTGAGCTAAACATGGAGAATAAACTGTTTTTGGCCTGTTGAGTAGGTGCATCTGGTGCTTGACATGAGTCCATGCCAAAGGTGAAAGGCAACAGTTATGGGGTGCTGGCAGTTTTGATGATACCACTAGCTTGGAGGTGCTTTAAGGCAGGTTTCTTGTTGAGCCAAGGGGCAATTGTGAACATGCAAGAGAAGGAAAAACAAGAGGCAGCATCAGCAATGGAATTTTCAGTAGAGGATAATTACTTAGAAGAAAAGGAGAAATCAATGCAGCAGGCAAGGGCTATCAACTATTATATGAGATT
This sequence comes from Termitomyces heimii, assembly GCA_003313675.1. Classification (NCBI taxonomy): domain Eukaryota; kingdom Fungi; phylum Basidiomycota; class Agaricomycetes; order Agaricales; family Lyophyllaceae; genus Termitomyces; species Termitomyces heimii. The sequence goes on along the minus strand of QLON01000148.1, from coordinate 153 downwards.
CATGGTCAGTTTGGACCTGATTGTTTTGTTGCAGATCACATTAAATACTGCATCATTGTCAATGTAAAAGATGACATGAAGACTATGTTAGAATCTAGACGGTCACACTTGTAATTCCCGGAGGGCCTAGTAATCTAGTAATATAACACGTAA